>JADDOH010000068.1:600000-823583 GCA_016648135.1 Agrypnia vestita
CGGTTCCAAAAGTGGCCAATTTATAAGCCTCTAGGTCCGACGATCTTGACGTCAGTGGCCGGCCAACCAAAAAGTATCCTGGGTAAGGGGAAGGATATAGAAAAGTGAGGAGAGGCAGACATGTGATAAAGGGGTCGGCTACTTAGGATAGCCTCAATTTGCGCAAAAAAGTAAACAACTCTTCACAATCAACATTTGCTTTTAATACCACTTATTGTTTTGTTCATGTTCAATGTTCCATTATTTTTAGCGGTAACAGCTAGTTAAAACAATAAAAATCCGGAAACTTCAATTACTCTAACATGTGATGAGACATCCAGAGAAGTACCAGATCTTGCATCTGCCGGAAGGAGGAGATCATGAACCTTGAAACTGAAACTGGAACGGCTGAAAAACCCGATTTGGTGGTTTGGCCAGTCTACTGTAGAGCTAGTCCAAGTTGATAGTTGCAGTAAAAAAAGTTCTCATAGCCAACGTCCATTGAACGGATAGAGCATGAAAATAAGAACATAAAAATTTTGCATAAATTATTTTCAAATAAAGTTTATCACTTACCAAAGCATTTTATTCGTACATTAGAAGAATATTCCAATTTTATTTCACCCACGAGCTTCATTAATTTTCCACGTAGTCTAATTCTGGCATCTTTTTAAATTTACTTTTAAAAAACCACACCTTAAAGGAATAGGAAAAATTTCAGTACGCGTTACCTGGACCCACACTCCAGATATTAATTAAAAGCTTTATTGTGTACGATTAAGAGTACGAAATGTATAAATAAATTATTAAGGAAGTTTCCGGTTTTTTTAATTTACCGCCTCTCCGCCTCGAGTTGCTTCCTCATTATTTTTACACTTTGATATTTTACGATGATTTTCATATCCGATAAAATGATACCTGTCGCTTCTGAGGAACTTTTCCGATGGGAAAATTTTCAATTTTCTTGATCCACAAGGAGTATGCTGGGAGATTACTTAAAGGTGTTATATGCTAAATATACATTTCCTTAATACTTTTTTAGTCGTTTAGCATATTTACGTTAAGAACTTAAGATAAATGGCATATAACTTTACTTACAACTAACCATTTTCAATTATCTACATCATTAACATCATAACAAAAACAAATTATTTTTTATACAAACCATATAGATATATCTAACTAAGTATCTTACAATATCTAGACAATCTCGAAGATATAAATTGGCTATAGACAATAAACTCATAGAACAGGTTATGAAATTTAAGTACCTTTGGGTGAAGATATCCAACTATAGCGATCTGTATAACGAAATCAAAGAGCAGACAAAGAAAGCAGCGGTTATCTCCGGATGCTTAAGAGACACTGTATGGGCCAATAAGCATATGCTAGTGGAAAGCAAAGTCAGAATATATAAAACATGCATAAGACCTATCATGACGTACGGTATCGAAGCGAGAGCGGACACGGTGAGAACTAAACACCTCCTTAGAACTACCGAGATGAAGACTCGAAGACCCATTGCGGGCAAGACCCTCAGAGACAGAGTATCCAATATGGAAATCCGCAGAACCTGCGACGTACAAGGTATTGTAAGAAGGAGCAGGCAGAGAAGGCATTTCTGGAGGGACCATGTCGAGAGAATGGAGCAGACGAGGCTTTCCAAAGCCGCTATGCGCGGGATTCCAGAGGGGCGCCGATCATCAGGGAGACCACCAAAGAGATGGATAGAGAGCTAGAAGTCCTCGTCTCAAGACCAGGACTGACCTGTCAACACAGATCAAGGATCTAACGAAAGAAGAAGAAGAAGAAGAAGTATAGATGTGTAAAGATCGATTTTCGACTGTCTATCATCATCAGCATCGTCAATGGCTCCAGATTGGGCCTTGGGGATGTTGGAGGAGTCCAACATTACTTTCCATCTTCCTCTATCCTGATATGTACTATTCCAATCCCTGATGCTTAAAGTTTTCACGTCTTGCTGTACCATCCAGCTATCGGAGTTTGGGTCTACCGACGCTGCGTCTACCTTGGGGCTCTGTGTGGAGAATCTTTTTTGGCATTCTCTCTTCACTCATTCTTCTACGTGCCCTGCCTATCGCAGTCTCTTTATTTTGATACATTGTATTATGTTGAGCTCATTGTAAATATTGTAGACCTCCTCGTTGTATCGTATTCTCCAAACTCCTTTAATCTCTACTGGACCGAATATTTTTCTGAGTATTATTTTTCAAATAGAAGGAGAAACATTTCGTCCTTTTTACTCAATACCCAGCATTCAGAGCCATACGGAAAGTTAATACCGATTTCGTTGGAGCAATTTTTTGATTAACTTTAACTCTGGTTCGGGTTTTCTACAGGGAAAAATCGAACTAGAAGCTCTCTAGATATGAAGATGCCACTTACCAGTTTGCAGGCGACTTTGGCGTTGTTTGGTCCGTCCGATCTCCGCTCTCTTCCGTGTAGCTACCAAATCCGCTTAAAGCACCACTTTAACACACCAAATGTTTAATTATGTTTTATAGTTTTTATCCGCCGCGACCAAATTCAACCGCTCGGTTCGAGATGTCCCCAAACAATCTGTCTCGTAGCAACCGTCATACACAGAGAACTCCGCGCTCGTATGTATTTCCTTTTATAAAATTCCCGACCAGAGACTAACAGATTTTTCGCTCTGAAATTTTTCGCTCTGACCATCTATAAGACACTATACTGAAAGTAATAGTGTCTTATAGATGGTCACTTTTGTTTTCCTTGAGAGCATTCGGGATGCGAGATGTTTTCTCAAACCGTAGAAACATTTTTTTTCCACGTGTATTCTGTGTTTGCATTGGTGTGTCATTTGCATTGGTCACTATTGATCCTAGGTAGGTGAAATTTTGACATTTTTCATTCTACAGGCATTCATTTTTTCAACATTTTTCAATTAAATACAAGGTAATATGAAATTAATTAGCTGACACAGACTTTAGCTGAAACACTATTCCATAATTCGTACTAATCTTTCCACGTACTAAAATATTCAACAGACAGGAAGGTACTCTTTATTCGCCCCCTTCCGCCTATCGCTTGTTTTAGACTAAGAGCTGCCAGACTTACGTTATAGTATAAACCTGAGATATTTTCTCTACACTCTACTACACTATAGTAGGTAAGAAGATTTGGATATTATGGCATTTGAGTTAGGGGGATTTTGGCAGATAGCAGGTAAAACACGTACAAAAAATGAGTAAGTAAAATATAATATTAACAAACTTGATTTTTTTTAGTATGTTTGACGAACAGTACTGCACACTCTTATTAATCATTGCTAGACGCTTTTTACTGGTCATTTCTCCCGCGATACGCTTTGAAACTCTATAAATAACCATGTCATTTACGTTATAGTAACAAATCTGAGTTTTATATATTTTATTCGGGCCACTTTTAAACAATATTACTTGATACTTTATATTTTAAAGTTTTACCTACACATTTTTTTGTACCTGTATTACCTGTTACCTGCCAAAAGCCTCAAATGTCACAATATCCGAACCCTACTACAGTGTACATCTAGAGAAAATATTTCAGGTTAAACACTATAACGTAAGTCTGGCGGTCGCTGGCTCTTAGTCTATTTATGCGCGTCCGTTTCAAAAGCCAATCGGATTCACAGTTCGCTTCTGTTCGCTAATTTCTATGACTTTGCTGGCTGTAAAAATAAGAATGGCTTCTTGCGTCCGCTGCTACATAATTTTTTGGTGTATTCTGCTGGTTTCTCGGTGTTTCAAATTTATTCTAAAATTTACAGAGTATTGGAAAACCAAAAAAAATGTTTTATATTATGGATCTATGTTATCTGTGTACTCCTCGACTTGCTTCTTGCCATTTTTAATTGGGATTCCTTAGCAAATAAATAAAAGAAAATGTTTGATGATAACGAATCATTATTTTAAAGCATATATTTTTTTTTTTATCAGAGACACAAACAGAATAATAGGTACATGATACATAAAGAATAAAACATTATTAGTTAAGACTCTGCCCATTATCCTACTTACAAGTGTCTTCGACCTGCTCTAGCATAAACTAGTCTAGTTATGTGAACATGTAAAAATATGTAACTAAATAATTGGTTAATGTGTTCTATGGCTTTAGGTTATCGTCAAGAAAATGGATGTTGAGTAAAAGTGACGTTTTGAATGATGATAGGGTATCTGCAAGAATATCAATCAGCACATATGTATTTTAAATACAACACGTTCTTGTGATGGGAGAAAAATAACCAACATTATTAGAGTACTGGTTTGTCCTAAAGAACTCCGGGTTTCTTATACGGGGTTTAACATGCAAATTCATCCTTCCTTCCAACCTTCAAAAATATTGAAAAGATTGAAGAGTTCAAAAAAAAGATAAAAGCATGGCTAAAACAAGTCGATGCAGATAAATTAGAAGGAGTATTAAAAACTACATAGTAATTGAAAAATATAAAATAAATAAGTATAAACTAGTCCGCCCCAGCACAGGAACCCCTAGTGAGGAGGACCAAGAACACAAATCTCAACAATATCATTGTACATACATACCATTATATTAAACGTGTACAAATTGTGTCTAAATAGAACATAATTTTAAAAAAATGTCAGATAAAGAAAGAGAATCAATAGCTCCACTGAGAATCTTGTGTAGCACAACGAGACCGGATATTTTCCGTCGGGACTCAAGTTTCTGTATATCTTTCTTATTAATTCATTTCATTTATTTATTTATTTATTTCAACGGTTATAAAACCTATTACAGTAATTTGATGTTGTACTAATTACCTTATAATATAAAATGAGAGTAAGTAAAAGTAAGCATAAGATAATAAAGATAAAATATGTAGAATACAGAGTTAATATAAAATAACATAATAATGTCAAAAGTAAGCATAAAATAACAGAGATAAAAAAAAATATATTTACAGAGTAAATATACAATAACAAAAGTATTAAGAAGAAGTAATATATATTCAATAATATAAAAAAGTTAACAAATGAGAATTAATTACAATTTATGAAATTATGTAGCAACAGAGTTAGAAACTAAAATGGACTGCTTTATTACTCTAAGAAGTAATTTTATGTTACACAAAATACATCTTATAATATAAAGTGACAAAGTAATTTATGATATAAAATGAAAAAATAATTTATAATATAAATTGAGAAAGCAAATAAAAGTAAGTGTAAGATAACAAAGATAAAAGATATAAAATACAGAGTAAATATAAAAAGCGTAATAGTGACAAAAGTCAGAATAAAATAACAAATATATAAAATTTAAATACAGAGTAAATATAAAATAGTACAAGTATAAAAAAGAAATAATATATTTTTGTTTTAAATATCATTTTAATATATTCCAAAATTGAAACTTTACAATGAAATGTATTTTTTATTAATAAATAAATAAAATTATATATTCCATCAGGGTGTGGGTGCAAAGCCTGAAATAATATTACACGCTTCCGTGAATAGAAATAGGTTATAATACTGACAGTCTGCACCAGCATTGAAATATAGAATGGTGATGAAAATATTCGGTAGCTACCTACACGGTGGAAATTTGATCGCTGCGAATTGTACGTGGACTGGATACGAATGCTCGTGCAAAATGCGGAGATGTGTGGAAAGAATGTAAAGCCCGGGCCACTATAATGTGTTGATTAAAAATGGTGCTCGCGGATGGTTCGGATATATTGAGTTTAGCTTTGAATAAACAGTCGGCCGTCTTATAGGTTATAGAACGCTGTTGAAATACAAAACACGTATGTGCAATGTTATGTCTGCCTACTTCTGTAGAAAAAAGAAGAGAAAGTGTATTGTAACATTTTTTTTTTTAATTTATCACAAAAACATTATTGCAAAAACTCCTGAGGCCTTAGGTACGTAATCTATATTATAATTACGCTAAAAACATTGTCGCCGTCGACGGATCTTTTCTGTTGCCAGTTAAAAAAAAAACATTTTAGAGTACATTAAAAAGATTAAAAATATCGGAATACGAACAAAATATTCAAATTATATTAAACTATCGGAAATTAATCGTTGTTTTTTAAATATTTTCGTGGAATATTATCAAAATCCGTGTTTTTATTGTCATAGAAAACAGCCAACTGTGACGCGGAAATATATTTTTTGTGCTGGCAATACCGCTTTTTGACGTTTGACGTGAGTATGTTTCGTTTCGTATTTCTCTTTTGTTTTTATTTTTTGCACTAAACTTGGTTCAAGAATATATTTTTATATATTTATTAACATTTATTTTACATTTTTGAACAAAGATTAAGATACTTTATTTTTTTTTTAAACTGATAAGTGAGCTTATTTCCATTTTTTCTCCGTATTTATACTTTGCAAAGTAAATGGCTATCACGTTTTACTTGAATATGATTGACACAAATAACATTTCCAGTATTCATAATTGTGAAATGGCCTACAAACTGATATATTTTTAAAATACACATATGTTTTGTCTGTCACTGACAGCTACCATAAACATTACTTTCATCTCCGGAATGTTAATGCCACTATCGACTTCTGTTAGAATATTTCGTCTTTCGTTTATAAGATCATCCTTAAACAGGGTTGTGCTATTGTAGACCACTTTTCTTTTCTTAATATTTTGTAAATTTTATTTTCCATATTGAAACATGTCATGTAGCAGAAGCAGACACGATTGGCCGCGAAGCGGCTGACGTTGGCTCCCGCATGGCCTGGCATGTAGCAAACATAATTGCTACATGCTGCATTAAAACCGATTGTTAATTTGATTCAAAACTAAATTGAAAAATCTTCTACAAAAAACAATCTCAATAACGCAATGAAAAAAATCTTATCAAAAATAATCAATATATACATACTTTTAAATGTTATTACAATACCTTCTTAATTTTTAATTTTTATAACTTAATTTAACGTTTCCTTGTCTATATCTTACTTACTTTTTTTTAAAATATATTTTTTTATATTTATTAGAGACACTAACAGGATAATAGGTACATGATACTCTGATAATAAAACATTATAGTGAAGACTATGCCCATTATCCCAATTACAAGTGTCTTCGGCACGCTCTAGTAACATGTATTTTTGCAATTAAGTATATTTTACATGTACATTTATGTGTATTGTATATTTTGTGTTTGAATGTAGTGCGATTAGTATTTAATGAATGACTAAATCTAATGTCTTATATTTTTGTCGTCTTGTATTGTTTATATCTTACTTACTTACTTAATTTAATGTCTTAATTTTTATAACTTAATGTAATGTTACTTTGTCTATATCTTACTTACTTAATCTAATGTCTTACACTACTGATTACATTAACAATAGATATATACATATATGACAACGCCCCCCACTTTTAAACACGAGAATTAAATTCTCTTTTAAAAGTGGGCAAGTATGTAATATAACTTGTGTTAATTATATTATATTGAATACAGCCGCTCTTAAGTTTTTAAATTTACAAAATAAATTTAATAAAAAAATATATAAAAAAAAATAATTAAAAAATGTCAAATGATAGCGTTTCGTAATTGCTTGGTTGTGCAATACATTATTTAACAGACCTAGTCCACAATACTATACAGGTAGATTGCTTTGATTATGAGTCGAAAATGTTCATGCAGCATATCCTCATGTCAATACTTATGGAGATAAGCGATTTCCAGATTTACAACCTTTTTTCAATATCTATCACATACAATAATTTACAGATTTTATCTTGCATAATGGTAGGTAAATTTTACTATTTACGTAAAGCCATCATTTTCATCTACAATTGTAGGAAACTTTTATTTACTTACATATGAATATAAAGGTACACACTTGGATAAATAAAATATTGTAAATAAAGCTAACAGAAGATTGTGTAGAAATTCCTTGGATACACCTTGACAATACATTTTTTGCTTCATCTTCACATTCAGCGAGGACTCTTTGGGGATTTATAAAAGGCCTTCATGAATGTAGAAAGTGGGAAGTTCTAAAACCTTTTATATTCCGAAGATATCGCAAATCGTCTATTTATTTACTCGAAAACAAATTGCCTTGACACCATTTTGTCGTCTATGTATATTTTTGTATTATTTTACTTACTCAATTAATACAATTTATTATATTTGCCGGTAACATATATTAATATTAATCCAATAAAATATTACTTAGATATTAATCCAATAAAATATTACTTAGATATTAATCCAATAAAATATTACTTAGATAATATTATTATAACAAAATAGCAAAAGAGATTACATACAGAATCGCTAGTAATATGTCAATGATGGCAACGACATCAAAACTTCTAGGACCTTCCACTACATTCTGGAACACTCTGGAATTAGCTACAACATTCTACAAACGACTGGAGCAACCGAGAAGTGATGAGAACCTTCTCCTAATCACTAGAATAATCTAGAAAGTATGAAGATACCAGCATTTTTATATAAATAGCGCGGATCTAGACCTCCGCGTAGTTAGTTATCGTGATTTGACAGTTCGTTTGATGCCAAGTCAGCCGCGGTCGAGCCACGAGGCGACGGCCAGGGTGGCCAGTCGTGAGATCATCGAAGCGATAAATAAACCGAAATAATCTAGCGAATGTTAAATAAAGTGTTCCAGCGATAATAAAGTATTTATTTGCGAGTGATAAATGTCGTAATAGTGTAATTTGAAGATTAGTGTTCAGTTTAATTTATTTTAACTGACTTCGTACTTTGAATAATTAATTAATAAATGGCAAATTAAGTTCCAGTATTTTTCGTATAATAGATTCAAGCATTTTTGCCAGAATTCACAATTTATTTATTCGTACTTAGAGTTAAATCTCAATGTCGAAATTTACACTAATTTACAGATTTTTATCTGGTCCCCCAACAGAGAAAATGCAGGTGAAAATTTTGAAAAAATTCAATGATGGTGTACTTTTTCAGTTTTCAAGATGGTGTTCTTTTTAAAAAG
This sequence comes from Agrypnia vestita, assembly GCA_016648135.1. NCBI lineage: Eukaryota > Metazoa > Arthropoda > Insecta > Trichoptera > Phryganeidae > Agrypnia > Agrypnia vestita. The sequence continues at coordinate 608,970 of JADDOH010000068.1, forward strand.
TTGGCTACTCACCATTTATATTTTATGTAAATTAATTGTACTTGAAAAAATTGAGGCTGCTTAACTGTTTCTTCTTTAAGAAATTATCCTACGAAAGTTGAATTTTATTCATTCCAATAAAAAAATTACTTAGATAATAATCCTACAGTTATATAATAAAACTCTCGTAATTCTTTATTTCTACGCCGACAAGGCCATTTTTTTCATCCGCCCAAACCAATGCACCCACAATCTTGTGGAATCTTGTGGAATTTCCAAGCTTCCCACCAAGATTGTCGCGAGAGTTGTAACCAATAATGCGGTGATTGATCACGCGGCATAGAAAGGGTGACAGGAAGTATTATTGATGGGATTTTCCATTCCGCTGGTGTGGATTCTTAAAGGACCAGGAATTTCTGCAGGTCTTCCAGACGTAACGCCCCTCAACCCTTCTCGCCTTGACGTGAATCGGCAAGGTTGTATTTTGCGGTGTAATTTTTTATAAAATTTCTATACTTTATTAAAAAATGTTCCATACAGGATATTTCCATAATTTTTGTGTGCTGAGTGTGGTTCCTAGTTGTCGTCCGAGAATTTCGAATATTTTTTACCATATTTATTTATTTATTTATTTATTAATAATACACACCCTAGATTTGGCTTTCACATAATGTGGTACACAAAGTGTTCAATAAAATTACATTAAAGAATATCAACAATATAAATGCAATAAATAATAAGTAGGTACATAAGAAAAATAAAAAATGAAAGAATATTAGCGACGTCTTCTTTCTTCGCATGGTAAGAATTCTCATTAAACAATTCGCTTTTCAAAAAAAATATTGATTGTACTATTTGTATATATCTTCTTCTTTTATTTGATTAATTACTCCAACATGTTTCAGAAAAACCTTTCCATCGTCAAATTACTAATTTTTTAGTAATTTTCAATAATTGTGAGTAATCAAGAACTTCAGTAATAATATTTAAAAATAATTTTTCAAATAATTTGGAAAAACAAGAAAAAATAGACATTTCATTGTGATATTTTGGCAGTTATACAACACCCTGACGATGGAGAGGTTTTTCTGAAACATGTTGGTGTAATTAATCAAATAATATAAGTAGATATATACAAATAATACAATCAATCTTTTTTTAAATGTCAATCTACAATGTTGCTGAATCAATTGAAAAAATAATTCACTTTTCTTTTTGACATTCTCTCAATATTCCCCTGAATAAACATCGGGGATATTACTAAACATCGGGGAACAGTTAAAAATACTGTCCCTACAGTATTTTTAACTGTTCCCCGATGTTTAGTAATCCCCATCTGACGGTCTTCGGCCCCTTAAATACAATAAATAATAGATTAACCATGCAGGAAAACAGAAAAAAAGTAAAATAGAAGAAAAGTAGATTTTTCTTTTGTGTGTGCACAGTGTACGTGTTTAAATACATCAACAGAGCCTAGGCGGTGCAATCTACGTATAGGCGAATCCGTAATACAGTTAGTGCACTATATACCTACATTAAAGCAAAGTGTAACTCAAAAAAATATTATTTATCATCATATCTTGGTTGTTAGCTGAATTTTTTTAGAAAAACGGGCTTAGCAGAAATCTGAAAAAAGTTCTCTTTCCATGAAAGATGAAAGGTCCCGTTTTTTACTGACATATAGATACATACTAGGACGGTAAAATGTATAGATATGATATAATAACATTTAAATTAAATAACCTTGAAATTTTCCAAATTCGGGAGCATAATCATCGATTTTGTTGACCTTGGTGATTGTGGGGAAGGGGGGGGGGGGATTAAAACAACATGAAAAAAATATTATATGATGGCTGTTGCTATTGCAAAACTATGGCTAGTATAGTTTCCAGCTATGAAGAATTAAAGTCTGGGTAAGGTTAGATGAGGTTGAGTCATGTTAGATTACGACCCCTTCCTGCCTTTTTTTTGGCATTTTCAATTTTCAATATTTGCTGATTTCAGGTGGAATATTTCATTATTGTGAACCTAAGCTAAATGCCTTAAAACAGGACTAACTTACCGGTCTCCTGGAACAAGCACCTCGAGATTGAATTAACTGATAACAAGGGTACCTACTGGTAACAGAAATATTTAGAGTTATATATATTGTCAATGGCAGTTAACGAAATATATTAATTATCTTATTACAGGTGCTGTTATCTTATAGAATATTAAGATCATAGCTAGCTTTGATCGCCACGAATGTACGGAATGATTGTTGTCGAAGAAGAAGAAAAATATTTGCAACCCACCTCTTATGTTCTCTGTCGCACAAAAAAAAAACATATGAAAAAGGATTTTTTTAGGTCTCGTATTTTATTTTATTTGTCAGAGGATAAGTATTAATTATAATGCACGAATAATCTTCAATTTTTTTAATTATATACATTAGATCCGACTAGGGCATGCTTTACCGGTTTTCGTTGTACCAATTTATCGATAAATAGGGCAATTTTTTTAGCGAATTACCGGTAAAAAATACATGGAAGGCAAAAAACGCGATGAGGATCAAATTTCGAACACGGGACGGCAGTCTTACCAACTGTAAGCAGACACACGTGGATTGCGGTACGACTACATTGAAGATGTGAATTATTTTTGACTCACCCTCGCATTTCATTTTTACGGGACATCCGTAAATTTTACAATTTACGAAGAATCGGAGCCTTGCTATCCAGACTCGATGCAAGACGTAATACACGAACACTATTTACGTAGGTGAGAAAATGAAACAATCCGCGCGGTGCCTCGGTAATAAAATATGCTTCCGCAACAAATTCTCCAACCACGTCGCCAGCCAATCGCGAGGCGCTGTATCACATCTCAGTTGTGACAGTTGTGAGCTGCCGGGGCGCTTCACGTCCCGTCATGTGACTTCCGGTGCCGCGCAGCCTTTTGTGTGTGGAGACGCGGCAGGAAATAGAAAAATGCAAGATGCAATATGCGGAAGGTCGCTGGAGACATCCTGCTTACCTTACCGGATTCTAGAATCAAATGAAAATATCTAAATTTTGTTTCTGTACCTCGTGCAACCCATAAATTATTTTTAATGTAAAACTAGATGTAACCCGTCAAATGACGGTACTTTTACATGCCGGTTCCTAAAGAATAATTATTTATTTATTTATAGCAGACACTCATGAAATAGTAATAACAACTTTTATGAAAATAATATTTGAACATTTTTTTATATTTCCCCTGCCAGCAGTTAAAGGTACTATTTTAAACCCTGGCGACTGTACTGGGCGGAACACGAAATGGTTCGCGTTTTTTAAAGCTCTAGTATAGATATTTTTATAATATATATTTTGGCGGTCCACGAAGAGGCAACGGTAGCAACATGCGTTAGGCAGTCGGCTCAGGTTTGCTGGCCCGGGGTACAAACCACATCTCCAGCCGTGTAATTTGTTTTTTTAAACAGTGAATTAGAACGAAATTACGGAAGTTACACGAAGGTACCGACAGACAACGAAGTTATTATGTTTAATGGTGCCAAAGATATCTGACTTTTTTACAAAAACAATGAAAATATATGTTTTTTCGAAAAATTTATTGGATACATATGTGAAGTATCAATAAACTGTGAACCAATTTAATCTACTAACTAACTAACTAACCATCACGCCGTTTCCCTGCAGGGGTAGGCAGAGAGGATTGAACGCCACACTCTTCTATCCTGGCACACCACTTTTGCTTCGGCCACATTCATACATCTTCTCATGCACGTTCTACGGTTGTTGCGGTTTTTAACAGGGCCATCCTCAAATACTTGTAGTACCTGATCGTGCCAAATTAATTTATATAGACTGTTGATGAACTAGTATAAATTTGAAAACGTTGCCTCTTATTGCGATATCAGACACATCGGTGAGTTTTTTTTTTGATACATCATTTAACATGAAAAAATATTTCGAGCCCTACGGTTTTGTGTTAAACGATTTTCAGCGTACTTAATTTCACCTTTATATCAAAAATAATGTGCTAAGCAAACGCTCTCTCGTGTGCTATTTGGCTATCGTGCCAAATTGTCATATTAGAATATAATGCCGACGATGAAACCTACGAATGTTTAAATAAATTTATTATTAATAGAAAAATCGGAATATTACACTTTTGCAAGAAATAAATTTGAACTATTAATTTTCCGTAAAAATGTTCTTAGATTCGGAATCCTCTGCGTGTAGTTTTATGGGATATTCTGCCGTATATATCCGACCTCTCTGGCCGATGTTTCGGATCCCATTGCAGGGTCCATCACTAGCCCTGCTGATGGACCCCTGTCAATATTTTTCAGTAACATCCAATAAAATCACTCGTCTGCGAAACACTTTATTATCGCTTGCTAACTTTCCGGAAAATTCCGTTCAACTGTCGCCCTAAGTAGGTACTTCGCTCAGTATTTTGCCCGGTTTACACTTGCGCTGTCCACACCGATCATTACGGTTCGTCGCCAATATCGCATCGCTTAAATGTCAAGACAAATAAATATTAACCGCCGCGGCGCTGGCTCCACTTTTTATATAAAACACGTTGGTTTTTCCTCCGAGATTATTCCATACCTACATTTCTAATGTTTACGAGAATATTCCCGTAGCTTGCAGATGATACCAGACGTTTATAGATAATTCCGTTAATAGAGTGTTATAGGGCGTTCTAGAGCAATCCATTGTGTTGTCGTCTTTGACATATTACAAGGGATTCCGATAGTGCGTAATTTCTCCAAATTCTATTATCACGTAACAATATAATAAGTTGCGTGAAGATCTCTTGTGCAATTGCTATAACCCTTCACTTACATATTACTTTTGTGTTATTAGATTTTGAGAGGATGGAATCCGCGTAAAATTTTTCTGCCAATAATTGAAGCCGCGCATATGCTCCTGTTTTCCCTGAGCTAATCGGTGGAAAGGCGGCGGAATCTTAGTCTAGCTCTATAAAAACTGGGACCCAAAGCACGCCTCCGACGGTGGTTTGTACTGGTACACACAACTTGGAGCGAAGTCTCGCAACGACTATACACAGGTTGTACACGGGACTTGGGACTGACATATGAGAATGCGGAAGAACTAACGGTGGACTGCGGTGAATGGAGAAATTCTTTGGCGGTCATATATTTTTTTTCCGGAAATAAAACAGACACAAGTTATCAGAATCATTATTAGAGCATGAGTTATCAGAATCGAACATACCTACTAACTTGTGTCCTTACATATTTCATATATAAAGAATTTTGAAAGATATAAACTATAAGAAGAAGAAATAAAAAAAGAAGACAAGAACAGTTGTAGAAGAATAAGTGACAATAAAACAAAGACATAATAATATACCCAAGTGAAACTTCATTTATATCTTGCGTCGTGGAGAATTTTATACATGTATTTGGATATTAATTGAATATTGCGACGCAGAATAATATTCACTTGGATTCTTAGTTCATATGAAGAAAAGATATATTAATGCCGATGAACAAAGTGTTGTAAGCTTGGCACATTCCCACTATTGGTGAGCGCAATCCGGAGTTGGTGCAAGCAACAGGAATGTGAAAAAGGCATTGTATTCTATTAGCCCTACAAAAACTCCGACTAGGGAGCGAAAATCTCTGCTATGTTCACAATATATCTATGTGATATTTTCAAGCCTGAGTATTTTTTGATGTGTTTCACTACTGCGATTGGGCCTCATGGCCTATTTTAGCGTCAAAAATGTCAGAAAAAGTCTGACTTTCTTGCTACTTTCTATCCATTACACATTCAAATAATATTTTTAACTAATTGATTAATGTTACAAAATACTATATTTATTATTTATTAATATTCTCATCTTAATAAATATATTTTTGATTAGAGGGATTTATCAAACGCTGTTGACAGAATTTACTGCCAGACAGAGTCGCTCAGTCGGAAAATTTAACGAAGGGCTTTGGGATTTTTGTGCGCAATGACCTTTCTCTTAGTTTTATAATTGCTCGCGAAAGGTACCAAATCGGTGCGAATAAATTTAAATAAAATTCAAGTAACATTTATTACTCCGATAAATTTTATACTAATAATATTCTATTTCTAGAGAACGCCTTGCGAAACGGCACTAGTAAAAATATTTTTTAAATGTGTTCTAAAAACAATTTATGAAGCCTTAAATATATCGCATCCCCAATAATGTATGAGCACAATTTCAAGAAGCAATTTTTCGTGAAAAGCCATAAAACAAAACAGTGATGTATTGTTCTTTGCATAAAAGGCCCTAGACTACATTTTGATTTTATATAGCTATAAAATTGAGTAAACTTAGTCTCTGGTAATAGGCATGGTGACAGTATTAAAGAATAAGTGACTTCAGAGGAGAAAATATTTTGAAACGATTCTAAAAAATGATTCAGTTTTAATATACCTACACATTGAGATTAATAAGATTTTCAATAAAATAAATGTATAAAATTGTGCAATCCGCCATTTTAACTGAAACACCGGTCAGAGCGAATGACGTCACGCCTCAGTACCCATCACCGTGTCTTCGAACTGTTGCCATAGACACAAAATATTGATTGTATTATTTGTATAAATCTACTTATATTTTATTTGAATAATTACACCCACATGTTTCGGAAATACCTTTCCTTCGTCGGGGTGTTATATATATGTCAAAATATCAAAATGAATAATGTCTCTTGTTTTTCTAAATAATTTGAAAATTTATTTTTAAATATTATTGCTGGAAGTTCTTGATTACTCGCAATTATTGGAAAAAAATTTAGAATTGGGCTAGTAGTTAAATTTAATTGATTATTAATAATATTTTGTTTACTACTACATGCTTTACTCATTTCTAATGATTCTAAATTATTCAATTTCAGACCAAAATTATTTTTGTGTAAAATAGAAAGTCCTAAATTTTTATCAAAACCGTATATTTATATTTGTTTACATAATACATACATCGCGATAACTTTCATAGAACGCCGTTACACATCGCCAAATTATTTTCAAAAAAAATTTTTTTGAAATTTTATCCGTTTTATTTTAGCAAAAAATAAATGTCAGTAAAATAATTAATTAGATTTTGTATTGTTATACAAAAATAATTAAAGGGCTTAATTTATTTTTAAATTCAAAGAATTTTAATATTCTACAACTTCCGTAAATCTGAGCTTTTTTCGTTATACCATAAACCTTCACCTTCTCATAATTCTGAAAGAAAATGTAATTTTTCGGCGTCAAATTATAATGTAATAAACATTTTCTTGGAATTCTTAATTAAATTGCTTTGAAAAATTTTTCATTTCCAATGTCACTTTTTTTTAAAACAATCTATGTGACATCTAATTTGGTACCTTCTTATTTATACCGTTGGTTATTTCAACTGTTTTGTGGGAGGCATTTCCAAATTGTACAATTTTAAATGAGCCCTAAACATTTTAAGCTCTAAAAAATTACTCATACATTCAACAAAAACAAAAAACTGGAGGAGCATGTACTCATGTACGCACGGTAGAAGTTATACTTTTTTGGGGTGATTGTGATAATTTATATTTACATATTAGTTAAAAATGTATATTAATTAATACAATAATACGATGTCTAGGGAGATAAAAATATAATTGATAGGTAATACTTTTACGTTGCTAAATTATTTATATTTGTTTTTGAAATGATACAAATGTAACTCAAAATTTGTTTGTGAGAGCTTAAAAACGTGATGTCTTCAAATCGACGTCTCACGACGTCAATTTTGGCCTACAATGGTCCCGTATTCAAGAGTTTCAGAACTATATAACTTTGACAGCCGCATTGAATGTCGAATGAATGAATATATTTTTTTGTTTTGGAAATGAATATCTAACAATTACGTTGTTTTTGCAATAAATAATTTCTCGAATATCACATTTAATGGTTTTTGGCATTGTGAAATTTTTTTTTTAAAAAAAACATCAACAATAACAGAAATACAGAAATATGGCATTTTGATTACACATCTTAAATTCAATTCAATAAATAGTTTAATTTTTTAATTCCATAACCAATCATTCGCCACTTTTTGAATTGAGCATTTTTATGATTGGTAGGTACCTACTGGATTCAAGATAGTCAACAATACTTTATTTACATACAAACATATAATACTGGAACACTAATTTTTAAGAATCTTGAATATACGCAATGGGGGACACATTTCCGCTGTGAACCAATCCCCCCGCCTGAAGAAGGGGTTTAGTTCATCTCTGTACAATTTTATACCTACTCTGTGGTTATACCAATATATCTATATCTATAAAACTCAAGATCTGTCTGTCAATTCTCTATACAAATCTACATTGTTTGACCGATCTGACCAAAATTTTGCATACTTATTCTTTAGGACCCGGCGGGTAACATAGGCGACATTTTCCTCATCCTCCTTTACCCCATTCTCTCCCTTGATATATTTTTTGTAAAATTCTTCACCGTTTGACTGATCCGACCCAAATTTTGCATTCATATTCTTTAGAACCCAGCAGAAAATAAACCACATTTTCTCCTGGACATCCCACCCACCCTAGGCTAGATTTAATAGAAACATTGTTTTTATTAGAGGCTTTGGAATACAATTGAACCTTTGTTTCCCCCCACAAATATATTTTTAACTTAATCCTTTACCCGTGTAACGCCGGGTGCGAACAGATGGTGTATATAATATATAAGATTTTCTTTTCAAACTTTTTCTTTTTTAATTTTTTGAAATCACTTAAATTGTTTTAATTTGGAAAGTGTTAGGAACAAGAAAGAGATGAGCTTTTATTATATTTATATATTCTATTTTTTTCATAAATAATATGATTCCTTTGTCTACCGTTTCCAAAAACGTAACGAAAAATCCAAAATACAAGCCTTCGTCATAAAAACCCTTACCTTTGAATTTTCTCAGCAAACAACTTAGCCGAGACTTCAACCTTGTGCGTCTCCCTATAATTTCGGATGTCCGGTTCGCAACGTTTCGGCACTAACGAATATCTTTATACCGGTTAAACGAATCGTGTTTGTGCGCATTAGTCCGACCGGAAACCGGAAGACGCCATTTTGAAAGATGGCGACCTTTCCTCAAATCTTAAATCATTCTGTCAAAAGGATGTATACATTCTTGCGTCACGGGGTCCGTTCAGATTGAAAGCTGATAGTCGGGTTACGGTCGAATATCACTCTGGCGGATATAATGAAATAATCATTAATTATTATTATTGTTTTGATATTATTTTTATGTTTCGCGGAGCCACTCATAAATAATAGTAACATTATTATTGGTGATGCAACGAATATGAATACGAATATTCGTATTCGCCGAACATCATCACGAATATCAAAGACAAACTATTTATAACTGAACGCAATGCAGATTACGGTTTAGCTGTGCACCGTGTATCTGAACCTACGCACTGTATTATCGGGGATTTCCCTAACATTGAATGAAAGGATTTGTTGAGTTCTCAATTTGTCAATTGTTACATGATTCACAGCACAACATGAGTTCTTTCATCTAGTTTCGTTGGGTTATTAATGAGGTTAGGTGCCCGTTTCATGTAGTTTTCGTTTTGTAATAGTTGTGCCTTTTGAACAAAAATTTCGCGGTGGTAAATTTTAATTATTAAATCTATTAAAAAAACGAACAGTGGTGAATAATTTATTACCTCGTTAAATTATTCGTATTCGTATTCGTCGAGTAGTAGATTTGATATTCGTATTCGTGAAAGTAATATTCGTTGTATCACTAATTATTATTTTGTTTTTGAAGTAATAATTCGTCAGGGGCGTTAGAGTGAAATTTTAGGATGCAACTAGATGTGCAACGGGATATTTTCTCACCAAGTCACGATTCACTAATCAAAAGATAAGATGGCCGAGTGATATTTAACCAACAGCAATTGTATAAATATCACTTAAATAAATTAGTACTTATGTATAAAGCTACTTGGCACTACATTTACTAGAAAAGGCAGACCGAGATCGACCTTTATTATATGTACGTCAGTTATTTTATCTTATTTTCGTACAACTAGTAATAGATAACGTTTAATTTAAAAAACGCTTTAGCACTGACCTTACGAGTATGCTTACATTTTGCATTTTGAACAAAATTGAGAGATTCGTCGGAAGATAATAATATACAGTCGATGTGAACGCCTTGCATTCACTCTAACGTCATCCCAAAAAAATACTTCCCTTGCGAAACGTGAATGAGAATATTTATTTTATATGGACCTTTAAGTAAGTTGAAATGTATAGGCGAACAGATATGGGTATAGCAAATAGAATTAGAATATGCCAATAGAAGTGTCGGATTGCGTCGGTTGATGGAGCAATCCACAATCCCAATATTATGAACATTGTGGAATTTTGTGTTCACGTTCGCCATTTATGGTATTGAATGAAAGTTACTAATAAATTAAACGAAGCGGTGCGGTAGTAGATAAGACTATTTAGGAGTGACGTGAGATTTTTATCTACCGATCTGTTTTATTTCAGCCCGCAATATTTAGAACGTCCCAATGATATTTTCACATCAAAAATAAATAAAATGTAAATGGTCGCCGTATCTGTGAGAGGCGGATGATTGGACAAATTGGACCACAGTGCTGACGCCCGGTGTACTGAATTATATTATATCCACCGCGGTCACGGACACTCCAGTCCCTTAAGCAGGGCTGGATTTATAGCCTCGGTGCTTTGAGGATTCACCCGGGTTCTAATGTTCCAAGGTCTGGAAGAGGCAAAAATGATTTTTGGAAAAATATTAAATACAGCATATCACAATTGCCTCTATTGATATTATGAGGTTATTTTCTGAAGCTTAAAAATATGTGTACATAATAGATAACTCAAAAAGAAATCAAATAATTATTAGGGATGTGACTAGTCAGTATAGCCGACTATCCGGCCACTTTCGTAGTCGGCGACTATTCAACAAAGAGCGCCGACTATCCGGCTTCTTACTTTGTATGTATTTCTCAATAAAATGTATATATGTGGAATTACATTAAATAAAAACCTTGATTGTTAATTAAAAGTTTTTTTAGAATCAGTCTTACGCATTTTGAAATGTAAAGCAACCTTTCCTTTGGTAATTAACTAATCAGACTCTAAAATTACTTACTTGTAAAGAAAAAATAGCTTTGACATTTATCAAACAAAATTACTAACTTAATTAACAAAGAATAATATCTTCTTATCTTCAATAAACATTTATAAATATTTCTTCTTATTTAAATTAAAGAGTAGGATTTTTTTATTAACAGACTAAGTAATATTAAACCAAGATTGCATGCAGGTACATGATGTACTGAAAAAAAACATTTATAAAAATTCTAAACATTAACTACTTCATCTTTATTTATTGGATTTTTTAAAGCAATATCCTTTATGTAATGAAGTTTCACCGAATTATTAACGTTACACTAGAATACGTCTGAAAACTATTTTCATTTTTTAAATTCCTTTTTAGACCAGTTTTTAGGGAATCTACTATTGTTCATGTTGTTGCGCACAATTCAAATAATTGTAATTCTTTTTTTGTAATTATTTACATATTGGCGTTCTTTTTTTATTCTGTATATGATATTCGTTGTTTTGTTTTTTGTTGCTACTGATCTTTAACATTGATATCGCCTGCATGGTTCAGTCTGCCGGGAACTCTTATATTTCTGACAATTCTGTTTTGACGTTATCTGACCACCTCCGTCTTTGTAGATCGATCTTGATCCTATTGGCTAATGTATAAGGGCTCGGTGGATGATATTTTTATAAATGGTTTGAATTTTCGTTGTACGCATATCTTAAAAAATACGTAAATAATGTCACGCGATGGTAGAATCAGAAAGTGTTGCACACAATCGAAGATTTTACAGCACTCTACACCTTTTACACTAAATTGGAAATTGCTAGAAGGGTCTGAGATGGCCCGTTGAATTCTAGAAGCATCGCGAAAGTGACACGAACATGGGTCTCTATATTAACAATACGATACTCAGGCATCGTACTGTGTAGTTCAGAGTTGTGGCGTTTCTGCGATTACACAGTGAAAGCGAACCCTGTGTGGCTAGCGCGTGCGACCAGCGACAGTAAATTAAAAGAGTACCTACCGTTCAATATCGAATAACGTGCCGAAGACACTTGTAATTGGGATAATGGGCATAGTCTTCACTTATAATGTTTTATTATCAGAGTATCATGTACCTATTATCCTGTTAGTATCTCTAATAAATAAAAAAAGAATAAAAAAAGTATTTCGGGAAGATGAAAATAAACTATTCCATAGACGAGTGATTAGTGACGAGTTTAAAATTTAATGTGAATTAAATGAACGGTGCTGTGGTTAAATTCGTGTCCAAAAAGTTAATTTAATTAATAAAATTGTACTTGTCTTTAGGGTTTCATTTGCCTCCCACAGTCGTGACAATGTGTATTTGTGATTTTATTTCATTTGGTGTATTTGGTTTCCTAAACTCTCTCGTGGTCTTCACTTGTGATCTTGTTGGTAGACAATATTAGCACAGTATACTAAGAACAGTAATACGTCTTCATACAAACTGACCGCTACCCATTAGAATGTGTGCGTGCGTGCTCGGCGCCGTGTACGCACGCACTGTGACCCGCACACATTGACATAGAATATGGGGGCACAAGGCGGCAGCAGTAAGGGCCGTGCCTTCGGTGCCATTCGCGCTCGCAGCCGCCGCTTTAGAAAAAAAATGCCCTTCCTGAAAAAAATGCCTTTTTTATGTTTGTGGTGCTGTACTAAAAAGGTGTGTTGATTATCACAAAGACTGTGAGTTTGTAAAAGTCTACGTTGATGTTAATCAGCGTTCTTGCAATTTAAGTGCAGAAATTAGGTATACTAATTACAGAAATTTTCGGGTTTTGTGTCTACGCAAGAGTAGGCTAATAACTCGCCGACAGGCCGGAGATAACCTACTGTTCTGGGTATACTGTGATATTAGTCTTTATAGCTCGGCCCAAAGGTGAGACACCATGACGCAATTAAGCTTCAAGACTGCCTTATTCTCCCTGCTGCAGTTTAAGTAGAACGTGTTACCAAGTAACACAAAAGTAACTTGGGTATTTCAGCAAAGCTCGCGAGAATAATGGTAATTTACAAACCGTGAGGTGACACTGTTCGACGTGCTGGGACCGGCTAACCGCCGGCTGCAAAGGCAAAGGAGTACCTCGCCTAGCGGCCGTTCCTACAATCAATCTCCTGGAGTTTCCGTGTGCAGATGCAGATGTCAGGCGCGGAGACACACCGCCACAAATACGAACTAATATACCTGGGTCGGTTGTTTCAAGTTGGATTAGAATAAAAGTTCTTTTCTTGTTGATTGCCAACAAAATTCCAAATCAAATTCCACTAAAGGCCGAAGATTTTCTGAATTTTTTGTGATTTTTCTTTTTATGGAAAAATCATGAAACCATGCATATATTAAAAAAAAAACACTCATATTATTTTATGGTAAGTGTCGAAATAGAATGATTTTTTTATCGTTGAATTAAATAAAATAAAAAAAGTATTTTATTCAATTCCGATAATGTTGCCAGCGCAACATTAAATATACGAAAAATAATAATTTATTTTTGTTTGTTTATTAGAGACAACACTACTATTATTATTTGACGCCTACCTAAAATAATCTTCTTCTGTGTGGTATATTTTGTTGCACGGCACGGCACACAACGGAACATCGCACTCATACACATAAATATGATACACTTTCACACACACACACACACACACACACATATTTCAAATAAACGCAACAAAATTGCGTGTATTTTTGTTGATAAAATCACTGTTAGTATTCAATTGAATCATAAACCAACAAAAACCCACAAATATCGCAAAACGTATTGTTTATTTTTGTGTATACGTATACAAATAAATCGAAAATCGAAAAAAATAAATCCTAATTGTCGCGCACTTTGCGCGTGACCTTGAGGACTGAATATTTGAATTTCGATTGTACAACACGCGTTCATTGGTTTGGGGCGCCATCTACAACTTTCCTATACTATATTGATGGCGTAAAAACTCTTATTTTGATTGTTGATTTAAGCTATAATCGGCGATGTTTTTGAGTTGAAAATAGATCGACAGGTCACCACGGGATTTCTCTCTCTAATAATTCCGCACACACGGGCGCATCGTGGCCTGTGGGGGACAGTCGCGCTTCGACGCACGGGTGCGTCCTGGCCCCACGCTCATTTAAGCACAGATTTTTACGGAAATGGATCGTTTGATTGGTGGAAAATGCAAAAATCTATGCTTTAAAAGAATTTTTATTTTAATCCAACTTGAAACAACCGGTCCTAAGAGCCAGCGACCGCCAGACTTACGTTATAGTATCAAACCTTAAATATTTTCTGTACGTGTACACGAAATAGCTATTGTGGTTAGGACTTTCGCCTCATGATCCAAAGTTCGCGCGCTCAAACCTCACTCCAGACCAGCACGTTAGTCCTATTTTCATAACACAAGCTTTTAGCTTAGTTTGAAAACAGTAAGAATATTGATGTGACACGCATTCCGTGTTCGCATCTTTATTTTAAAAAAAAGTAGATAAGAAGGTTTGGGTATTATGACATTTGAGTTCGAGGGATTTTGGCAGATCAGGACCAAAAAATGTGCCAGTAAAACGTTAAAATATAAGGTTTCAGGTAATATTGTTAAATAATGGCCCGAATAAAATATATAAAATTCAGATTTGTTACTGTAATGTAAATGCCATGATTATTTACAGAACTTCAAAGCATCTGGCAATCATAAATATGAGTAATTTAAGAATAAATTAAATACTATGTTTTAAACCACTTTATTGCTATATATTTGTCAACTAGTTTCGGTTGGACTCAACCTTCTTCAGGACAATTATAATATAGACTGTCTACATTATAATTGTCCTGAAGAAGGTTGATTCCAACCGAAACTAGTTGACAAATGTATAGCAATAAAGTGGTTTAAAACATAGTATTTAATTTATTCTTAAATTTCTTATAATGTCAAGCCACAAAGTGTTTTCTTGCTTTGAAAAATAAATATGAGTGTTTAGTACTCTCCCGTTAAACGTATTAAAAATCAGTGATGTTATTTTTACATTTTACTTACACATTTTTTTGTATCTGAACCTACTACCTCTGTTAACTGCCAAATCCCACGAACCCAAATGTCATAATATCCAAACCTTCCTACCTACTTTAGACCTGCTTCTGCAGAAAATATTTCAGGTTTGATATTATAACGTAATGGCGCTGATTCAACTCGGTTTATAGTAGTATTTCGTTTAAAGCATAGATTTTTGCGTTCTCCACCATTCAAACAACTCGTTTCCATGACTATCTATGCTTAACAATGCTTTACGAATACTTTTTAAAGTATTTAAATAACGAATACTTAAAAACAGGCGAATTTATTCGAGGTTCGAATATTCGGATTGGAGGCTCTACGTGTCTGATCTGTCTGAAACTTGATACACAATTCGTCTCCATTTTTCCAGAATACGAAGCATGATCGCAGAGTTTAAAGTGTATCCTTTTATCTGCTGCTACATCTATCTTGTAGGAGAACATCTACAAGATTTTCTCCACCAATCATCTTCTCCGGATTTCACGGCCTTTCAGAACCTTCTGTTAAAGAGTTTTCTGGGATATTCGGTCATGTGTAAACGACCTATCTTGTCGACGTTACGGATCCCATTGCAATGTCCATCCTCGGAACTTACGTGTTGATGTTGTGGTTATTTTATATTATGTCGGAGCAGGACATTCGTCTCCAGAACCGCTGTTATTCTTATTTTTATTCTGTAGATTATGTAAATTATTTTATACTAAATATTAGCTGTCAATGGCGGGTATTGTTTAGAAAATTCAACGCTTTTATTTCCTTTCACTTCTCTTAACATCTCAAAAATACCACCTCCCCCATTTTATTTACAGCCTCCTTAAATTCTCTCATTAGTTTCCCACAATTTTTCCCCTCACTTTATATACCTTTTCATTCCACCTCTCTTCAGGTTTTGTGCCTTTTTCATTCCAAAATTCCTGCGAACGAAAATAATGTGTATCCTAAATCTACAATGGCCACCTTAAAATCGCTATAAAATATCCGAGTCATCCGTATTTAGTAAATCTCCGCCACCATTAAAGCATATTTATTTGGGCTATGAATTATTTCAATTGCTTATTTATTCTGCATATTTGTTCCGCTACATATCTAAAAAGTGACAAATCGAATGAGTCCGCCCGACGCCTTTGAATTTCATAAATGTACGAATTCCAGATTACTATTTCGATCAACAGGTGTCCAACTTTTAAGAATTATTAGACATCTGTTGCCAGACCTTGGAAACTTTTTAAAAATCTATTAACTTATTGTTTTACAGAAGAAAATTTCCTTGTATGTTGGTAGATGGGACTATCAAAAATAGTCAGTGAAGCATTTTCTGCGTAATTCAAAATAACCGAATTTCTAGAATAGCCGAATAATTTAGTTTACATAATAATTTTAGTTTACTTTAAAATCTATTTTAATTCAAAACTATTAGAAAAAATAGCGATTAGTGAAATGACCTCCTAAAACATACTCATATTGTGAATACCTACTTAAATAACATAAATGTGAATTAAGGGCATAATTAAAAGAAAATTTTATGAATCTAACACCCAAATTCTTCTTCTTTATCATCTATGTATAGGCCTGTTGTGGCTATATCATCCTATTGGGAGTTGGACTGCTAGCTCTCCCTCCATCTTTTAAGTGGTCGTCCTGGAAGTCTATTTCTCTTGGGTGCTTGGTCTCTTGCTACTTTTGCGGCTCTGGAGCCTGTCATTCACTCAAATTAATTTTATTTATTTTGTTCACAAAAACCTAAAGAAACTTTAAAAAATCGGGTGGGGCTGTGTCGGGGCACACAGCCGTTGTTCAACGTGAAACGTCTATAACAGCGAATGGTTTCAGTGTACTGGATTGAAATGAAAACGAGATAATGACTGTGCACCTATCAAACTTTATTTTAACATTAAAAACACACTAAACGATACATGATATTTACTTCGATTATTATTCAACAACAATTTTGATATGCGAAGAAAGGAACATAAGACAAAATATCTTCATCAGTGTTTAGTGAATGTACAATCAATCGTGTTATTGCCCAGCATTTTTGATCCTGTGGCTGAATTCATTTTTCATGAAGTCGTTATGAAGTTATCTGTTGAGTAGTGGATAATTATTTAAGTCGCCACAGAGAACGATCAGACTCTCCATGTCTGGTCAAGAGCTCGGTAATAATTTCCTCAAGTTCGCTGAATATGTCAGGAGCGATTGATAAAGATAAAGCTTAATATCTTCGGCTGATGCTTTGTGATGTTTTTATACTTATACCTGTATGTATATGGCACCGAGGATAAACAGCATAGAACTTCGATTTTCATGTCCAACAGGCATTTTATTTCGCCGACGTTATGTTTTCTCAAGAAGGAGTTGCCGCAGAAGCTGATATTAATAATAATATTTGTATAATTTATGTAGCACTGTTTTCGTGAAAACTCATCTCAACGCCTTTACACATTAAAATTTTTTTGCAAAACAACTTACTGGCTAAAAACTTATTTACTCTTACTTATACACTGGATGACATGCAAAAATAATAGAATTAATGATTAAAACCGTACCTACTTAGAGGAGCAGGAAGAATTAGGCGTTTTCGCAGAGCACACACATACAGTGGAAAACATCAGGAAAGTCCTTTTGATTTAAGAAAGACAATAAATTAGTATGCCATGCGTACGAGGCACATTCTTTTGTTGTGTTGGTGTTTATACCCGTAAACCAGTGGCATACAACACATACAAGCAAAAAAGCTGTGCATTAGTAAAGATTCTGGGAAACA
Organism: Agrypnia vestita; assembly: GCA_016648135.1. Lineage (NCBI taxonomy): Eukaryota > Metazoa > Arthropoda > Insecta > Trichoptera > Phryganeidae > Agrypnia > Agrypnia vestita. Next base: position 626,893 of record JADDOH010000068.1, read on the forward strand.
AATATTAATTAAACAATCTGTATCTTAAGAAAAAGTTGTTTTAAAATCTAGCCGTAATTCGTCCTACGGCTAGAAGTTTTATTTCTGACATTTTTGTTTAACGTGATGTATCTGTTTTTTTCCGATTTAAAATTCTAGCCGTAATTCGTCCTACGGCTAGAAGTTTTATTTCTGACTTTTCAGTACCTAACTTCATGTCAATTCTTCATATATCTCGCCCAACAAATTTGTTCCATAGATATAGTCAAGTCGAGAAAAAACTCGTCCTGAACTGTATTTTTACTTAGCTCTATGTCTGCGAGTTTTGTGTAATAGACAAGTAAATTTTTATGAAATAGCATGTTCTTCGAAAGGTCCTATGCCAGGTGAGAGCTATGCGCACGTCATTGCAGAAATGTTATTTTTTACAAATTCCACCCAAAACTTTTTGTGTGAATTCTATTTGTCATTTCTATGGTGAATGTTAATACCATCTGTGATATCCAATGGTCATATCATAATGATTATTTACGACATTGCCATCAATGATATCAAAAAATGTTTGATTTATTTTTGTGAAAAGAAACGTATATCTGAAATTAGTATTATTCCCGATTTAATTATATACAAATTGTCTTCGAAATATATTGAAAATTTTTTCCGTATTACCTATATATAAAATATTTATTTCCTTAGGAAATCTTGTTTACAATACTTCTTTTATAGTGCAGTTATTTTTGTGGATTGAAGCTACTCAAAATAATATTATATACAGTTATATACAGTTAAAAAAAATTTAAAATGTATATATGCATATACCCTTATAGGTATTTTTTTAGTATAGGTATATATAGTGGGTCACGCCTGTCACGGCATAACCTAAGTTTATACCCACTGCACGCCACTGCCATAAACGCCAACACAACGAAACAATGTGCGTCGTACGCACGGCTTACTCGTACTGATTCGATTGTCTTTCTTATATGTAAAGATCTATCTATACCTACAATTTAAAGGCCTGATTCCTTAAGTGCATCTTAAGTTATTTTTTGAACTATTTTAATGTTTCAAATATTCAATTAAAGCAAATATTTTCGTCACAATGATAGAAATTTGACACTTTACAGATGTCTTGACGTTTGTCCCGTCCTGTTCTAATGTTGGATCCAGTTGGGGCAACAATCACCATTATAAAAATATTACTATTTTGAGAATACGATGGAATATTTGGCGTCGCTTCTGCGACTTCAATGTTCATACATATAAGCTCTGCGATAAGCTTGCGACCGAACCTGTATCTTTATACCTAGAGGTAATTTTTGCAAGTTAGGTTTTTTGTAACTGATTTTAATATTCATATTATTTTGATAAAATTCTTCTAAAGCACACACACACACACACACTTTATAAACCAGCTATCAATGTGAAGTTGACACTCTTTGCCAGATAATCATATTCAAATACGTCGCCCTCGTGTATTCAAAGTGTCGCTTCTGCTTTTTGCTTCTAATCCCCTCAAGTATAAAGCCTTTAAGGGTCTCAGTGAGGTCTTATAGAAACTGAAGTAATATAATCAAATTAGTGAGTATCAGTCCGCCAATCTGAAAACAACAAAATAAAATTAAATAGTTAATGTCGTTACTGTCACGCTATTGGCCGAGTTAATTTTTTATTATTTATTTATTTATTTTAGGGAAAATTAACAGCAGATATATATATTAACAAATATAAAATAATGGATATTAAATTATGCCAATTACAAATTTTCCACTGAATATAGTAATTTATTAGAACATAGTTTATTAGAACAAGTGCGACGTAATAAAATAAATTTTTAAAATTATTTTAACAGCGAGTGGAGAGGATGGAAGGGGATGTGGGACGGGAGTAGAAGGGAAGATAAATTGTATGAATTAGTTTGGGTGCGGTTGTGTAGATATTGTTTATTAATGTCTCTTATCGTTGAGTTGAAAATGTCAATGTGGTGATAGTTTGTGTTAAATGAATTTGTGGATCTGTACATAAAGGAGTTTTGTTTTGAGTTAGTCTTGCAAAGAGGGAGATGAAAAGTAGGTGAATGTCTGTTATTGTGAGTTGGGATGTGGAAAGATATTCATTGAAGAAGTTCCGGACTATCAACTAGATTGTGTGTTATTTTGAATAACATCACCGTGTCAGCTATGTCTCTTCGATAAGTTCAAATTATTCAAACCTTACCGTTGCTATCAGAGATCTGTCTATTTTCCAAATATCAAAGGCTGTGAATTCAACCGTCTGGTCGTTCATCTTCCTGAGACAATATTTCAAGTCGGATCTCAGCCCGAAATCCCATATTGTGGTCAATAATTTAGTTGCATCCTTCCTGATGACATCTGACTGGAAAAAGAAATACTTTAGAGACTAAAATACTGCAGACTATAACACTTTAACGAGATGCTAGAAAGGATTTACGCACTGTCCGAACACCTGGTATAATGTCATTTGGAAAAACACTATTGCAGAATCTAGAACGGTCTACAATACAAATCTACAACCTTCGAGAAACGTATACAAACGTCTAGAAAAGCTTCATATTAGTGTGGTTTATTGGGTACTAAATATAATTGTCGAAGCTGAGAATGGCTTGCCGCAGTCAGGGGGGTGAAGTAGGTGCCTTTACTACACCCACCGCTTTCCCGGGACCGTTTTATGAGCGTGTTCACTACAGTACCGAATTTCGTTTTTTAGCGAAAATGAAATTATTTTATTTAGATTAGATAGTAGATTAGAGTAGCTTGTTGGTGCCGTGGTCATGACTCTCGCTTAGTTATCTGGTGGTCGGAGGTTCAAGCCCCATTCCAGGACTTCAGGAAATTAGTCGTATTTTAAGAATATTGATGCTGCACGTATTCCGTGTTCACATCTCTATGTTTTTTAAAAGAAAAAAAAGATATAATATTTGTAAATCTTACAGTTTTAGTTATCCGATGGCAGGATTCCACAATGCAAAGAAGTTTACAGAGCTCGCAAAAACAGTTCACTGCTTGAAAAAGTGCGTTCATTGGTAGATCTTTTCCTGCATCATATAACAACATTTTACATCATACAATAAACAATATCATAAACAACACACAAGTAAAACATGTTTTTAAATGATTTTTATGAAATTTTCTATGATCGTGCCCCGTGTCTATAGTGCCCACTGCGCGTTATTAGTGTCTGCGATTGGCTATTGGCTATCGCCCATTGCCCGTTGCTTTTCATACAATTTGGTTATTTTTTGAAACTGGTAAAGGCAAAACCATTCATTAAATACTGTAAAGCGTTGTTTTGGTTTTGAATAGATGATCCATCGCTATGGATACTTTCGACTTTGACACATTTCCAACCGTTTACATTCTAGCTTAAAAATTGACGTTAGAAAATTAAAATGTCGACATACCTCACCAAAGTGACTCTAATGTTAAATAATGTGCTTCGGTACATATAATATTTCTACACATTAAATAGTATATAAATTTTAAAATAATCTGTACACCTCATTTCTAAATAAAAAGCATAGGTATTTGCATTGACGTATTTACAGTTTTTTATATCATTGGGTATTTGGGTTTTTTAAGCTGGCAGAAACACAGCATTGCTTGATGCAGATATAGCGCAATCGTAATAAAGACTAGATAGCAGTTAAGCAACAGACTATTGTTACGCAGCCATTGCTGCTGCAATTGGCTATCAGCTGCAGAATACGACCACTATAAATTGGCATGCGAGGGAGGGTTTCCCTGTCGCGTAACAGAAGTTGCCAGGGTGTAAATTTATTACACAATACATAATGTACAGAATGTCCGGTGACCGGTATCGTAGCCTTTAACAAAAATTTGGTCAGGCAGCACTAAAGAAACCAAGCAGTAATGGCGGCCATTCTATATATCAAACTGTCAAGACGGTAATATCGGTCCATTATTTGCTTTTTCAGCTTCGCAAAACCTTAATACTTCATTGGCAATTGTTCTTGCACCATCCCGGACTGTTTAGGATGTTTGGACATAATAATTCAGTGTATATTGGTAATCAAGATGTCACAGCTCCCGAGCAAATACAAAATTGTACTGAATGACAGGGAAAGGGTTACCGCCGGGTGAGGGCGGGGCGGGTTTCAGTTCCAAATTCGCCGCACGCCAATTTACATTGGGCAAGCAATACTGGCCGCTGCGCGGCCATAACTAACCCAAGTTTCAAAGGAAAATCTTTTGTAGTTATCGAGCTATTACATAAAGTGCCTTTATGTAAATAAAACTTCAAACTGCTGTCCTGCAAACTTGAGACAAATCACATGCGTCGTTGTTCTATGATTATGACGATTTCTGACATATTTTTTACAAAAAGTTGAACTATCGATACAGTAGCAAATATTGATTACGAAAAATTCATTGAAATGTAATTTATAAAAAAAAATTGTTATATCATTTTGACTACAATCAGTGTATTAATTTATTTTCCCTGCAGTACAGTGCATCCATGTGTGTCAAGGATAAAATGCGCTAACGTAGATTGAGTGCAATAAACAATCAGATTCTGTGAGTACCAATCAACCTTTTGAATCCTTCTCCTTCTCCTTAACTAGGTAGGCAAAATTCAGACCTGAGTTTCAGTACCTAGTACTTATTGGCGCTTTACTCCATCCATCAATACAACACTCTCATAATTTTTATCAATTCACAGCGAAAGAACAGCATACCAGTATCAAGGATTATAAGCCAAGAGAAAACAATGGTTCTCTCCACAATGGACAGAAGCGCGACTAAAAGCATAAGAGCCTGGTCCTTGACCAGCAGTCCCCGGGCCTGGCCCACAAGGCGATGGGCTTCTGTTACGGATGACAGTTTGGTCCTCAAATCTCCGTAGCCACCTGGAATCAGAATTAAAAGAAAATCATTAAGTCATTTACCATTTTTAACCCTCAACCACTGACATACGTCTGAGAGGCGTTGGCGCGCAATTAAAACAGGAATATCTTTTTACATCTTACACGCATACACTTGTCCTTTTCTGTACCTTTCTAAGATCCAATGACGTGCAGTGGTGAGCGGATGTTTGCTGTGCCTTGAATAGGTAAATATATACATCGTAACGTCTGTGGGACGTAGCGTTAGTGTTAGTGTAACTTTTTATTTTTTGTTTTAGAGTTAAAATGGCTTCTAATAAACGCTCTTTGGATGCTACATACCAAACTATAAGTAAACAGTCTCGAATCAATGTATTTAATCAATCTTTTTGAGAGCTTTGTTTCCAAAAATTGTACTATTTCTGAATCTGACGATTCTTCGGTCGATGAAAATGAGATCCTGCCACCAAACGCTGATGAGCCTGAAGTGTTCGTCGGATAGTGATGACAATATTCCTTGAGCGGAACTTCTGAGTGAAGCAGGAATAGAAGAAACCATTCCTGAATCAGATGCTGAAAGATCTACGATATCATGGGAATCCACAAGAAAATATTATTATGTGAAACCCGTGTGTTTCAAAACCGGCTTGTAACACATGCCGTTAAAAAATATCAAGTTTAGTGAAAAGTGTTACTTATTCATATTTAAATAAATTAATATTATGTAGATGTTTAGTTACTATCAGTTGTGTGATCATTTTAGACTGATAATTTATGTTTTTGAGTCATTAGAAAGAGGGCTTTTTGTTTCAGTTGATTTTTTAAAGTTTTTTTATTTTGAAATATAAATAAATATATTAAGTAGCAATTCTGTTTTTTTTATTCAATAAGTACCATATGTGACGAAGTAACGATATGTAGTAAAACAACCATGTTATCATAAGTAGTTACTGACTAAACTCTATTTAAAAAAGCGTACGTCTGTTAGACGTACGTACATCAGTGTTAATGTAAGTAAATACACGTCAGTGGTTAAGGGTTAATCATGATGTATATGAATCATAGACATGGTAAACATTTGAGTATATTTGTAGACATTTGAGTTTGTGGATATGGTGATCATTGTATTAATGCCTTTGAGATGTGGTGATGGAGAAATATGTTGCGTATACCGTGGACAGCGAGACGCACAAAATTTGTCAACAATATCAACTAAGAATCATAGGGCTGACATGGGAGTTATTGCTCATAAAAATACCCTTGGTGTATGGTGGGTCCCACTTCACTGATCACCTGTGTACTATAACAAAAACCAAACAAGTATAAAGATCACTCACCTGTTGTACAAGATTTTGTATTTATGTTCTTTTTAATAAGATTCAGTAATTCATTTACTTGGGAGAGCATATTTTTCACTGAATATATTCCGGTGGTGAAAAGTCCAAGCATGGAGAAACTTACGACGTTTGACCAAAAAAAATAGGCATCGTACATCGGTAGATACCCTGTTAATCGGATGTACAATTTTTAAAACATGTGGTAAAATGACAATTACAAATTATTTCAAAATACTTGTGCGGTATAAATTTAGATGGAATTAATTAATGTGCAATATATATTTGAAAGGAATAATGACAGACACTCTCCACAATGGTGGTGAAGAAACCTGTCTAAATTCTAAAAAATGATTCAAGACAATATATATATGTACATATATCCAAGTAATGTCTTTGAGGCAACCACAGTGGATACCTTCAAAAAATACTTGACAAGTTTTTGAAAATAGCTCAATGATTATGTTTACACACAGTTTTTACTCTGATATTATATGAGTTGATCTATATTTTTTAATATGTATAATACTTATATAATATAGCACTTTTAAGTGGCGGCCCTCGTAGCCCAGTGGGCATGACATTGGCTTCTGACACAGAGGGTTCTGGGTTGGATTCCCGGTGAGGTCACAATTAATTTATGTAATTTACTCAAGCCTGGGTGTTTTGTGATGTATTTCTCCTGTGCAATTGGGCCTCTTGGCCTGTTGAAGCCTAAAAAAATGTAGAAAACCTGGAGAGATGTTAACCCACAAGTTGCTCACCCACAAACAAACAAAATATGTAAATAAATATATATGAAAATTCTGTATATTGTAATGTTTTTCATCTTTCTACACATCTAAATATAATAAATAATAATAACGAAATGTAAATAATAAAGAAACTAACCCTAAACCTTCGAACACGGCATTGTAATATTTTAAAATGGTCCCTGCATAATCCTCCTACCGACATAATATTACCTAAATTTTTAGCCAATGATTTTGTCTAATTGTATAAAGAAACCCCCCATTGTGTACCACGGCATTCCCTAGTTCTTTCATCCTTTTTTCCTTAGTTTATAATGACATTCTCCTGGTCGATTAATACCTAATTTCATCTAGCTAACAATACGGGAAATAATTAATTTACATTGTATAATTCGCATAGTGTGTTTTAATTCAGACGGAAAAGACATTTATATCGATACAGTTTGAAGGTAAACATAATAGTAGCAACAACCTTCTTAAACCAGATATTCTAACTTTTAGTCCGATGACACCATTGTATAGGTTCACGCCGAATCTGTTCATGTTTATTGAGGGAGGAAATATTTCAATTAAGATTAGCTGTGTGTAACGAGCACCGAAGTTGACCTGGTCAGGGAAGGCTTCTCATGATGTAACCCATGAATTTACAAGTAAATTATATAAGAGATTTATCAAACATGTTGGGCGACGTCTCTCCCCCCACGCCGCCCAACCCTAGTGATGTATGTCTCTTCCGTCAGAAATGCGTCGCTTTATGTATCGCGCAATATCATAAAAAGACGCGTATCTACTTATATGCAATAATAACAAGCCACGACATCCGTGGAACGGTCATACTACATGCCTGCATACTACGATCATTCCCAAACGACCGCCGTCCCGTCAATATAATTTTATCCGAGCGGACGCAATATATTACAAAAAAAGAAAGAGTAATATAATAATAGAAATATAAAGTTCTTAGCTGTCCTTAGGGTAGGTTCCTGGAAAAATATTCCATTTTTGGTCATCATTCCATATAATGATATATGTAGTCCTATCGATACAGAATTCCAGTGGCCATATCTGAATTCCTAATATTTAGTACTCTTAGTATGTATGATAGTAATTCCATGTAACCTCTTCAAAATCCGATGTTATCCCAAAAATTATTAGTTATCCCTCTTCAAAATCCCGTACACAGATCGCCGTCTCTTATAAACTATAGAACTTCACAATCTCTTGAAAAACATGAGTCATGTCCCTACTTTAGGGCCGGGATATGTTTATTCAAACGCAACACGAACCGACACTCTGATTGGCCTAAACCCGCGCTTTTATCTCGTGGCCTCACTGTAGGCGATAGTATGTGAGACATTCCAGAAACATTTAGGTGCATTTTAAAGTTCCCGTCGCGCGCTGAAAAAATCAAAGGCCTATATTTGGACTAGAATATGTACATCCGCGCGTTTTACAGCTATATTAAATCCAATAATGATATACGTTAATTTGATGCGTGCCATTGACTTTCTGATATGATTATTTTTATATTTTCTCGAAAAATAGTTTGTGTATAATTAGGATCATCACAATATGTTGCAATCGTGTAGGTAAGCGAGAATGGGTTTTTAATTTTTTATTGTGTATTTCAATATGTTGTTTAGAATTTACCGAGAGTACAATTTCACCGAAAGATATATGAGTAGAGTCCGCGTTTTATATCTTTGCATTTTTCTTTACAATGATATGATAGTGTATAGGATGGAAGGGTATGGAAGAGACCTATATTCAGCAGTGGAGAGATGAAGGCTGAAGAAGAAGAAGATAGTGGATAAATACAGGAGTGCATTTGTCTGTTGGTAGCTATCCTCGCCATGGTTAGTTGACGGCGCGGCTCAATACTCAATTGACTTTCGCTCTTACGAGTTGGAGTGCAATCTTATAAAAGTTTACTCTGTCATCCTCCACCTACAACAAAAGTATGTAATTGTGACTTCACCGAGAATCGAAACCGGAACGCTCGATGTGCGAAGCCAGTGTCATGCCCCCTGGGCTACGAAATCTGATCAAATGCTCCAACAAAATAATCAAAACAGTACATAACTCGAACTTGAACCTATAAAATATTATCGATCAAGTATGTTACATGTAGTACACTGTATATATGTATGCATACTTAAAATACGGTCAGGAGGGAACAAATGCGAATTGAGACCAAATATAGTTACTAAGCTCCAAAGGGACATAACTAAAATAACAGCAATCTTGTATGCTTTGTCATCATTTTTGTTAGTCGTTCTCCACACAATCAATGACTGGACCTAAAAATATAAAAACACACAATTCAGTTATATTTTTATCAATATGTGGCGGCGGTATCAACTCGGCAGCGACAGTTTAAACTGTGAATCTCGTTTAAGAGGATGCAATACATATTTGACTTCTGTTCAATATTCATCACTTCCACCCAGGAAACCTTCTTAAAAGCCACATCTCAACATTGCGGATCAGTTCTTGCCTCCACCACTAAGAGATATAACATCAAACCATACATATTAACTTCAATCAATTCCACTCAGTTCCTCATAAAGGATTTATAATTTTTTTTTAAATGTCTCCACTGTGAAGCCTGCTGCTCTACTTGAATAAGTTAATAAAATTTCTGTATTAAGGATCATTATTAATAACACCTGATGATGAGGGGACATCTCATCTTGAAACTATAGTAGTGATAAATATAATTCAACACTTTTGTCAAAATGAAGTTTTTTGTTTATTTGTCTTTAAAATGTGTGAATATGTATCCTTGCAAAACCTCGAATCTTAAAAGTAATTATTTGAATAACGATTCCTATTTTGTATTGAATATTGTGCAGTTTTTTTCATCTCCTGTAAAATTTGTATTAAGTGGCTTACAAGATATTGTTTTATCATGAGCAATATGTGTATTACAAAGTTTAATTTAGTGTTAATTAAAATAGAATGGTTTAAAAATTTTAACACGTAAAGATGGTACAAAAAAAAATAGAAGAAGTTTACTTTTTCAATCAGTTTTCTGGCTCTGATCAAACATGTGACGTGCGTGGCACATGTTTTGCATCCAATGATTACTGTGATGGACGCTAATATGACATGAACTATTAACAGTATTATAACAGGAGCGTTTCGCTTTCCAGCTTGTGAAAATTGTTTTGCTTTTATGTCAAAGTATCCGAAAACCATAGCACCAACTGAAAATTTAGACAAAAGGCAAATTTATACAGATACAAAAAAAAATCCTTTAACGTCAATGTCAAACTAAAACGCTAACTGCAAATTTAGAAGTGAATTCAATAAATAATTAGCATAATCTCTCTCATTTCTTCTGCTTCTACAGCGTGAACCAATTTCCTTCATCCTTCGTGATCCTGAACCTTGTTTAGAGTGATGAGTAGCGAGACTCGTTCTATCTTATATCTTATTGGATATCTCTCGCCCTCTGTTCACGTATATTCCCGGTGATCACTAATTTCTCCAGGTAATCTCGCTCTCTTATTAGTATAATATACATAAAGAAAAAAATATGTATAAAATTCCAAGTACAGTCCTCGTTTAATGACCGGTTCCATCGTTAAGGTCGTTAAGCGAATTGGTCAGTAAACGATCTTCTCACAATATGCATTAGGCCTAAATCACTTGTTTTCCAGCATCATAATCATTGATAATATTCACTTTCACCTCAAGATTTTCCTTTGCTTCTTCCTGCTTCCTTCAGGGAAAATCAGGACATCCTTACACTGTGTATCAGCACCTATTTTATTTTAAATAATGAAGAGTATATTGAAGAATGTCCTAACATAATCAACAACGTTCGGCAGCAGTTCACTTGGCACTAGATGTAGACGACACGACATGTCTTATAAAAATAAGTGTCTCTTCCGCACTTAGTATGAGTGCTTGTTAAACAAGATGGTTTTCATGATGGGAGTGCCTGTTCGCTCAAACTATATTACTTTTTTATTAAAATTTGTTTAAAGCATGCTGAACTGACGAAATCATCAAACAGGGCAGAGAAAATGGGAGTCACATGAGGAAGTCTTCTTCCAGAAGTGATGGCAAAAAATGGCTAATCACTATGATGATATATAAATACAATCAACTTACCTGCAATAATATGCATCACCCAACTATAAATAGCCCAGGCTTTCGAATAAGATGCTAACCAAACTGTTTTTTCACAGATTTTTGATTTTCTTAGTCTAATTGGAATCAGTCCAAAAACTCGACAAAACATCCAAATATAGATGACAAATCTACTTGTCTCCGTTATTTCTTCGTTTATTTCATCGACTCTTCTCCGAAATATGGTTAACAGAAACGTCTTTAAAAACATTGTTGAGTGCAATGCTGCCTATGCCAATCTTAGCAAGATTATTACTGTTAAAAGATTTCAGTATTTAAATGCTTATTGTATAATTTATATCTCGTTGTGTATTACAAGATAAGTATTTCTATAGAATCCACCTTTGGTCGATGAAAGCATCGCATGATAAATTCTGTAATTATAATTGTATTTTTTAAAATGGTATTTATTAATGATGTTATTGACAGAATACATGATAAATTGATTTTTGTGTATTTATTGAAATATTAATAATACTTTTCTGAACATTAAATAAAATCTGAATATTATTTATAACGTCACGTGTAAAGCACTTCCGGGAAAAAGAAAAATATATATTTATATGTAGCAAATCCATACATGATAGGAGTAGATTTAAATCTGATACTAGCACAGTATAAAAAAGGGTTCAGTCATGTGAAACGAATAAATGAGGTGGTAAGAATGATATATGATGCGAGTGTTGATGGTATCTGAAATAGTGAATTAATAATAATTGAATAGCTTGTCGGTGTAGTGGTCATGATGCGACGATTTGAGCCGTATTCCTGGACACCAGCAAGTTAGTCCTATTTTCATAGCACAAGCTTAGTTTGAAAATAATAAAAATATTGATGCGACACGTATTTCGTATTCACATCTCTATTTCTAAAAAAATATATAAATTATTTGTCAAAAAGAAAAAGAAAAACTATTATAACAGTAATGTGAGCGCGTAAAAAAATAAAATAAAATATATGTATAAAAATAAACATTGTAGGGATTATTTATGATGATCATTAAGCCATGTATTCACTAGGGGACAAATTGTCCCTCAACATCACGTGCGGCATAGTCTACGTGACATTGCAACGTTGCACATTGTTCCGCGATGTCGCGCACAACATAGCGCGGCATTTCTACGTACTGCGGCAATGTTGACATGCGCACGGTTGCCGAGCGAGTTCAAGGTGACATTGCGTTGTGCGTCACTACCACGTGGTATGTTTACAAGTGAATGCACATGCGCTGTATCCGCCAACATGACATTAATGTGGGGAAACGAAATTGTTCTCCAACTCATCGCGCTCTAGCAAAGCCGTACAATTTTATAGGACACTTCAAACTGTGAATATAAAAATAAAATGATGTGAGGGCCAACAGCATTCCTTAATATTGTCTTGTTTGGCAATGGAAGGCCCGATTATATAAAAGCACCCACAAACTTATCGGAATATACGTAAAATTGAATACGTAAAGCTAGCAGATGAGATAAGAAAACACAAGCAAACACAACTCTATCACACTGCGTGCAGACACAAACAAGTCAAAAATTGAAAATATTGATTTTCAGGCGTATTCTAGTAGATATGTTTAATAATTCGAAAGAATATCATATATTATATATGCTTAAAGGCTTAAATTGCTAAAAAAACTCCACTTTAAAAAATAAAATATAGAGGTATCATTACCAGTTACAAACTTGTTAATGAGAAAAAAATCAACAGATATCTCTAGCCGAGACCATAGTACTACATATATGAAAGGTTCTTGATTTGAACATATATATAGAACTTTGATAATACATATATGGATGTTATTACGATGGAATTGGTGAACGTTGTATTGTGCAGAGTGATCACTTAAGCCAGTTCATACAGGTTGTGTTCTTCTTCCTTCCATTCACTTTTCTCATATTTAAATTAGCTTCGTATCTGTGAGACTAATATAATTTATCCTTAGTTAACATGTTCATTCACATATCCTTCCACTGCCAAATTTTATTTTTACATCGACCCAATGATCTATATTAATTTTTTTAGATCCATATAATTAAAATTCTATAAGTGTGTTATAATATATTTGTTTACGTAAAAAAGCCCCTTTAATCCAGTTGGCAAAATACTCGCTTTTTATATAGAACCCTCATCATTATTCCAATGATGAGGGTTCCAGGATCAATACCTGAGGAGGTCCACAATACATTATAGTCACAATTCTCAAGCCTGGTTTCACCTCAATAATTAGACCTTGTGGCCTATTGTAATGTTAAAAAATAAAATAAAGTAACTTAATAATATAATAATAAAAGGAGAGAATGCAGTAATTTAGAAGAAGCAGAGTAAGCAATTATCTATGTGAAAATAGGTAGCGAGAGATGTGGGTAAGTAAATGGTTTAGATAAAGCCAATGTAGAAGAATTTCTTATGTCAGATTTATTCCAGATATGAACAGACATGACTATCACAGAAATATCTTTTTACACATACTGTACAATTTTTATTAAGAATGACAACATTATACATATCTAAGTAGGTACTTAATTATATAATATTATATCTATCTTGTCAAAGCGATCAAATACATAATTAAAAATGTTAATACATAAACCTCTCATGTAAACTGGATCACCACAATCAAATTAGTGAGAATTAATCCAAAAACCTGAAAATACATTAATTTTTTAAATATACATGCTTAAGTTGTCTTATGTACAAAATCATTCTTTAACAAGATTGTTTAAGATGAACTTACTGTCACTATTAGAGGTCTGTCTATTTTACAAACATCCAACGCTGTGAAGTCAGTTGACTGATCGTGCAGTTGTCTAAGACAATATTTCAAATCAGACCTCAACCCGAAATCCCAAATGGTGGTCAGCAATTTGGAAGCGTCTTTTTTGATTTCATTGACCTGGAAAATTTTTTGCTTTACAATACTGAATAAACACTTAACCAATCAAACAAATCAATAAATATATTTTAGATAGTTCAATAACTGCTTGATATTTTTATTGTAACTAAAAACAGAGTGACCAGAAGATTGTGTATAAGTCAACTGCAATACGGCCACAATATAGGTGCACAAATAACAGAGGCTTTAAGGGATATTTCGTAAAAAAAAACAAAATTCCCAGAGTTTCTTTTGGCTCTCCTGAAAACCTGCATTTTTTTACTTATTCGGTTGTTCCTTTCACCCAGTGATGTTATTCAGATTTTATTATTTCATAATATTCTGTCACATAAAAATGTATTTAATTTCGATTTTTTTTCCCAAATACACTAAATCCCCGTTAATTCGAACCCTGATAATTCGAAATTTGCCATAATTTGAAATTTTTAAAACTTGCAAGTCCCAAAATGTGAAATTCATAGTAAATTAACCCTGGTAATTCGAAAACCCCAGTAATTCATAATATGCACGGATAGTTTAGTTTGCAGCTTTTGTGCTAATCTTCATACCCAAACGCATTTTAAATTGTTTTTCATGTTTTTAAATTTGTCTTTAGTTTGATTTTTTTCTAATAACTGTGTTTGTGTTATTAAAATGTTTAATTTTCTTTGTAAGATATTATAACTGACTTATCTTATTATTTTACGTATTTATTGGCAATTGTAACTGTGCATTGATGGTTTGAGATGGAAAAAAGGCGTAAAACTCGTGTGAGGGTTAAAGAAGCGTTCCATAAATTCAAGTATAACTACTACACTAAACATTTTTGATTATGGCCATCTTGACGTGACGGAATGGAAAGCTTTTTTTCGCAAGTGAGAACAGCATATATGTCAAAATTTCGTGATCTTTGCATTAATATAATAAATATTGCATTTTCAAAATGATTTCTTTAAATAAAAGCATAAATTTAACAAAATTAACGGTTTTTTCAAGAGTTTTACGATCTTTGGTGAATTTCACAATTGCATCAAATTTTTTTTTGTACCTAATTAAGTATTTCAAATTAACAGGGTTCCGCGTAATTCAAAATTTTTTTTTGGGTCCCTTGAATTTCGAATTAACGAGGTTTTACTGTATATGCTTAGGAAAAAATCGTGCTTCAATGTTCTTACTGCACTGTCAAGTATACTTACTAAATGAAGACAAAGTAAGATTTAAGGAAATGAAAATGTGCAAATATTTAACAAAAATCATTAAGTGTGTATAATTGGTCAATCTTACAACTGTAGTTATCCAATGGCAGGTCTCTACGATACAAAGAAGTTTCAAAATTTCACAAAAACAGGTAATTGTTTGGAAGAATATGGAAAACGCCATTTTTTTTTCTGTAAAATTCAAAGTTGTGTAAATAATGAGAAATTTTATAAAATCAGCCGTATTCCGAAAATAGCAATATTGGGATCTTAAGATTGTTATCCCAACACTTAGTGCCGGTTGTTTGATCACGAGTAATGTTAAGCCATAATGCAGAATATTGAAAAAAATATAGAGTTGTGAAAAAATGGGTTGTTTGATCGTTGGTTAAAATATTTGACCATCGCGAGTACATGAAAAATTCATCTTTTGTCCAATATTTAAGCCTCCGGCTTGGCAGAGTTTAGACGAGAATAAAAATAAACAAGACGTAGGTATAGGTCGGTGTTTGGTGTTCCTCATACTCAAATAAGGAGATTTGTATATTTTCACATACCTCTTTCAAGGAAAATATTTTTATTTGCAGTGTTCGATTGCCTTTAGAAGAGGGAATGATTTCTCCTGCGCCTTCTTATCCAGGCGGTCTCGTCAACAAAGCTTCAAACGGATTACCAAAGTACCTATCGCAAACGTAACCTCACGATTCTCATATTTCGACTAAAATTACATGAAATAAATACTAATGCCGTATCTAAAGGTTGTAGAAAAAATATTATTTCATATACACTTATCAATTTCTTTTCCCACAGTGTTCTGGTATAAAATTATGGAAAAATTGTCATTGTAGCATTGGACTCGTATTTATATTTTGACGTTTGATGGATAACTATCATGTACTTCTTTCTCTCTATCTCTCTCAAGTAGAAACCGAAAGAAACAAACGCTGACATACACTTACATCTCGCTTATTTATTTATTTTATTCTCGTCTATTAAGTGTTGGGATAAGAATCTTACAATCCCAATTTTGCTATTTTCAGAATATGGCTGAAATTTTTCAAAAAAATATTTAACTTTTTTCCACAAATATTATGTGTATTGATTTATCAATTAATCAATTACATATTATCATTAATAAAGATAAATTAGAGATGTCTCACGGAGAAGTAAGTATGTATAGAAGACTTTTTTGGGAGTTTTGTCGTAGCCGGGCCTCGTGATCGAGGATCCCCTCGCCATTCTGACTTAATTGTTGTTGCTGCGCCTCTCATGAGCTTTGCGATGGGAAAATAGCCCTATTCGAGAAGCGCACTCTCCCGCATATTTCACATAGGAAGGAGTCAGGTTGCATTGGTCGGTCCCGTTGACGCATGGTTGCGGCTCACTGCTCATTTTATAATCGTCTGGCCGCCGCAACAACATCAGCCCAAACTCATCAGAGCAAACTCTCAAACAGGGTTTATGACCTGCTTAAGTGATCACTTTAAACAATGTAACTTTCGCCTGTTTCCATCCATAATCGAGCACACATCTATCAAATGTGGAATGTTTTAAATTTGGTATTTATGTTTATTTTTTAGTTTTACTTTTCTCAAAACAACTACACCATCGCCATCTATGGATGAAATTATTCATTCCCATGAAACAGTATATAGATGTCTCCGCTGGTAATGAGACTTTTATATTTTTTGACTAGAGTGTCGAGCAATATTCTTTTTATATATGTACGACACTCATCCAAATTATTAACGTATACACTAGAGCATATATGTATAATTACAATGGTGATCTATTTCTCTGGAGACAAAATCCAAAATCCGTTTGAACATACTCAAAAAATTATTATAAAATTCTTCAACAAATTTAAAAAATAATAAAGATGATATACCAGAATCAAAAACTAAAACAGTGCAAATGAGAACAGATCTCGCGATGACTGATAGAAGTAAGATGAATAATGCAGGGGCCTGATCCTGCGCCAGAAGACACCGTGCCTTGCTGACAAGGCGATGAGCCTCTACTACAGATGATAATTTGTTCCTCAGGTCACCACATCTTCCTAAAAATTGTAATTATTCATTAATCTTTTCAATAATAAACATGATTAATACACAAAACATGAAACAATAATAAACATAAACATGATAAAGGACTCCATGATGATATTATTTTTTCGGGAAAAGCTTGTTTCAAAATTACACTTCTTTAATCATTTATTAAAAAGGTTTCCATCAAAATCACTCTCGTTTAGTCGGTTATCCACTCATTTCCCCGGAATATAAACAAACATAATTAGGATTTCCCTGGAGCAAATGGCCGGCCACACGACACGTGAAGGCATTACTAAGAATTTACCATAATTACATTATGTATTTTCTATGTAAGTGTACAAAAGTGATCAGTTTTTTATTTTCATTTATATCACGGGAAGTCCACTATTTTAGACCAGGGCAAGCGAGTGGTTATTGAAAATGTTTTCACAAAATAACCCTTATTTACTCAGTTATTTATTTATTTTTTATTGTTTATTTATCATAATCTGTATACATGTCAATTTTATAGGCGTCTTGCAAACATGTGCAGTTTGTACGCAAAAATACCTTCATAAAATCACTCTCACTTACTCAGACGTTAAAAAGATTTTCACATTTTTATTTAAGTTCTCTATTATTAAAATAAAAATTTTGTCTTATCCTTTAAATTATTTTTATAAAACTTTATTTTCGAACTCCTGCAGACTACAGACTAAACGATCGACGACAGTTTAGTCGGATCGGGCTGTCCAATAGTCGGACGATTGCTACATAGGCAGTCGCTAAGCTGCGATTGGATTGAAAAATTGTGCCACTGGCTCTAGAAGAAATGAAACTTAGTAGCCAGTGACACAAAAATGTTACAGAGAATTGATTTTATTGCTTTTATTATAAAACAAAGTAAAGTGGATGAAGATATAAGATTATTGGGTGCATTCCATATACAGTGATAGATTATTACAAGGAAAATTTTACACGCTCCATTCGAAACTACTGAATATCCCAAAGAAGTGTTTTGCTTTTTATGGAATGAGCGTAACCACCTTCAGTGAATGTGTTAAATTAATTGGACCCGCAACATTAAAGGAACGAGACCATTACCAATTGAATAGTCAGCGAGTCTGCACTGCTCGCATAACACGCCATAGTTGAAAAAGTAATCGGGCAGCCCATCAAACTTTTTAATTGGGAGATTTGGAAATGTAGGTATTTCTTCATGCTAACTAATTGAATGTAGGTATTTCTTCATGCTAACTAAGCAACCGATTAAACGGTCAGTCGATCTATATTCTACAGAATGCTTTGTTTAATAATTCCAATAAAGTGAAATTATTGAAAAAAAACTTACTTGTAGTGCAGGATTTATGATTTACATCCTTTTTAATTTGTTTCAATGTTTCATTTATTTGTGAAAGAGTACTTTTCAGAGAATATATTCCAGTGGTGAAAAGTGCAACCATACAATATATGACAGCGTATGACCAACCAAAATGCCATCTGTACAATGGCAGTCCTCCTAAAAAATTCAACAATTAAATAAATTCACAAATATTAAAATACTACTTTTATATTACGAGAATGCACAAGATTCGTTTATTCATTCCATATCACTAACTTCCTGAAGATTCAGGGAAGGTTCATAGGTCTTTGGAATGAAAGAGCGAAATGATTACTAATGTTTATTTGTGGGAGCAAATAAAGATGTAAAAGTGAGTAATATGTAAATGATGAACAAAGAAATAGATGATGCGCTCAGATCTGCCTGATGTTACGGCAGGCATTCGACTAGTGTAGCATCCTTATCTCCCCCACTTTGTTCTCCTATTTTTACAGCGCAAAGATTTTTATTTATATTAATATAAACAAATCTCTAGGTCTGACGATGCGTACATGACACAGATGCCACCACAACAATATAAATTTTGTTCTTCATGATGCCTCCAAGGAGGATTGTGTAGAAGCAACATTTATTAGGAAGGATATAGATATACATATATGAAAATGATATGGATTATGTGAACAGCAGACAGACAGTCCTTGAAGTCTTTCGCAGATCAATATAATTCACAGAAACAAATAACATATATCACTATAACTTGAGTTCAAATCATATATGTATGTAGGTTTGTCATTAAAGATTTAAGGTTTATATTACGGTCGTTCGACATATTTTAGTATTGAAACAAAACAGATACTTTACAAACTGTATGGATATGTAGAAATTCGATTCTCGACGTTTCGTACTTGCCTTACAAATTGATGTAAGCCCCACGGTAAGATGGCACTCTCCTGAAGATATTGTGATTTGACTTCAATGAAACATCAAGAATCGAATCTCTACACATGCAAACGGTTCATATAAAATATGTATCTGTTTTATTCCAATACCTAAATCAAATCATGTCACACAAGAATCACAACACTCAGGACTAAGTAACAATAAACATTGTCTTTTGCTTTTTTATAGAGAGAAGATTGAAGTAACAAGTTTAAGCAATCCAAAAAATGTACCAATTCTTCATGACCAATACATATTTCTTAAAAGCACCGTTATCCCCGCAGCACAATTGTGTCGTAATATAAGCATACGAATGGTGTTCTCATAATATTTTGCACACCATGGAAGCAAACCCTCAGAATAACAGTGCTCCGAACTGAATCCGATAATAATCCAATTCCGTTGATAAAAAATGCTACTTACTTTTTTCTTTTTTCCGAGGAACTATGTGCCATGCCACTCCAAAAACTAATATTATGTTCCAGAAGCACATAAGAAATATCACAAGGATCTTATAAAGTTTATCATTTCTTCTGCTTCTCTTGCTCCAAATGATTATGGACTGGGCCTGAAGACAAAATAAAACGCTCGTACAGAAGATATGTCGAGACGCAACAGAATTTAAATGGAAATGTTGTATGATATAATAAAGAAGGAGAAACTAATTTCAACATTTGAATTCTTAGATATTTACATCTGTATTATAATAACCTGTATCCACGGAGGAGATATTTAACTAAATTCTCGACCCGATCTCTGAGATGGATTGTGCGCCCATAAGATTTTTCGAGGACACTCTCGGCCATCTCTTTTCTATAGTCTCGGCTTTCATAGTCCCTATGAACACTCAGGTATTTGCAGGATCAAGCCTCACTTCACACTTGATAAATGTCAAACAAGAAATATGTATTTACTCTATGCCAGATGTTTATTTAGGCCCTTTGGAAGACTAAATGCATTCTTATTCATTGAAATATATACCTTCTGTAATTACATATTTCAGTTGCAATGTGAAATACATGGATGATTTGAGGAACTTACAAGCATATCAACGGTCCCTAGGTATACTGTCGAATCTGCAAAAATTATTTATACATTTTACTATCTTAATTCAATTAATTGTATATTTTCGGAAAATGTTTAAAAAAAAATAAAAAATCAAATAAAAAATTTAAATTTTTTAATATTATCCCAAAATAGTAAATCAGATGGTTGACTATATTAATGAAAAATGAATTATTGCAGATTCGACAGTACATGTAGGAGAAATGTAAAAAAAATGGAGCGCAGACTATTATAAGTACATATATAGGATGTATTTACAAACAACGGCACAGGTAAAGGTTTCATCCATAACTTAGGAACCAAGTTATGTACATATCTGTATTACAAACATCTTACTTACCTTTTCAATCAGTTTTCCAGCCTTGATCAAACATCTGACGTGTGGGCCACATCTGGCATAACCAACAGTGACAGTGGCAATAACAAGCATGGTATGGAAGGTTATCAGTTCAAGTCCTCTTTTTCCTGATTTTCGTTTTATATCAAGGTACCCGAATAGAGTCATGCAAACTACAAATTTTAATAGAATGAAGTAAAATGAAGTACGCACAAATTTCTATCCTTAAACCATTGTGTATTGGGATATGAAATTTGTGTCATTTTAGTTGTGGAAAGATGACACATATAATACAAAAAGTATACATTTTTTCAGCATAAATATAAATATATTTTTTTAGTATAAATATAAATATATAATTAAAACCATAAACAAGAAAACATAATACATATATTTAGTTGCTTTGAAAACAATTTTCAATATATATTATTTTAATTTCAGCATACAGCAAATTTTCAGACGAATTGACTCTTCAGTAATAATTATAATTTTCAGATGCCTGAACAGAATGTTCCTTTCATAGGCCCAAGAACCTGGTGTCTCGGATGTCCCGTATTCTCGAGTTGTACTCTGTGAGACTATGGGACATGGGAGGATGCACAAGGGCTGACAGGGGACTGCAGTCAATGGAGGTATTTTGTGATATGTAGTTATATGCTTAGTGGAGAAAATAATAGATGAAGATTATTTAAGACTTCAGGTAGAACTGTCATACCGTCAAAATCAATTTTTTTTTGTTAATTCTCGCATTGATTTCTTATGGTACATCTAAAGAAATGTGCAATGATTACTTTCCCATGACAGAAAGATAATACTCACATAAAATAAACCCTTAAAAAATTTCTACTTCCTGTTGTGTATCTGAGACCACGAATCGAAGGCATAAAACAGAGTTGGTTTATATAAAAAAATAAATTTAACAAATTTTATTACTATTCCATATAAACTCATACAAATATGTCATGATACAATATGATGCGGAACTAGGGCAGGACACAGATACTGAATGGTTACTAGAGTCACGATAATTAACATAGCCAAGCTGTTATCAAGCAATCTGACGATACTTAATATATATATATATATATATATATATTATATGTTTTGCTTGAGGTTTCCGCGAGCTATTGTATGTAACCAAAGGGAACTTCTGGAATCCGTAGCGTTTTCTGTAATGGTCTCCGTGAGAAGACCAAGGCCGACGTTTCGACCGGTATCACGTGCCATTGTCAAGGCTAAAAAGGCTCAAAAGTTACGGACTAGCCGTACTGTTCGCGGGTGAATGAAAGTCCCCCACCAATAAGGCTTATTGGTGGGGGACTTTCATGTCACCCATGGCACGTGATACCGTGTCGAAACGTCGGCCTTGGTCTTCTCACGGAGACCATTTACAGAAAACGCGAGGGATTCCAGAAGTTCCTTTTGTTACATATATATATATATATATATATATATATATATATAAAAAGAAACCCGTGTTTCCCTACCTGCCAAGTTTTCTCCACAACCACCCACCGGTGGTTATGGTGGTAGACAGCCCTTGGTGTCACATCGAAAATATGCGAGGTTGGTGGGGGTGGCTGTGCGTGGGTGGGAGTGGGTGATGAAAATGTGCTTTCTAGCATATTGTTTTGTTATGAGAAGGCCGCAAATGCTTCAGATTGTTTCAAAATAGGCGCGCCGACTGTGTCTGTGAGTCTAGAAAAACTTGCTCTAGAAAGTTCTGGAAGGAGAAGGTTCTAGAAAATTCCCGAAAGTTCTATAAGATTCTAAACTAAGTGGCGGAATGTGTCGGCAAGTCCAGAAGGTTCCTGTAAATAACATTTTGAAAGACAATAGCTCACAGATGCAGAAAATATTTCTACCGCACAACACTTTAGTAAACACAATGATAGAAGCGGTCAAGGAAACCATCAACAGAAGATAAATACGTACACCTACATAATTTATTATTTTAAAAAATAAAGACAAGACCACACATTTTTTTCATTTATGTTTGACAGTACTAATTAATAGTACATTTACCTGTGATAATGTATATTATCCAACTGTAAACGGCCCACGCTGAAGAATACGATGCAAACCATACTGTTTGTCCGTTTTGTTTGGATTTTCTCAATTTCATTGGAAGGAGTCCAAATAGCCGACAATAAACCCAAATAGATACCATAAATTTACTGGTCTCTATTACTTCTTCACTGATTTTATGAACTTTTGCAGACCATAAGTTTGTTGAATCTCTGAACATTATGGAAATATTGGAATAATTTCCTACTGGTTCACTTTCTTATATTATATTTAAAATAAAATTAATATCAAATCCTGTGCAACTCAAATAGCCATATGATAAATCAATTGTACTTTATAATATTATTAGATATTTATATGATCAAAGATTATGTAGGTACTTAGGTACATGGTTTTTTCTGTGAAAGTTATGAAGCGAATCATGTTTATGCAATAATGTCTACTCAGTAACAAGATTCACTGACAAAGAAGTACAAAAATACTTTAAAAATAAAATATAAATGACGTTTTTATGACTTTAGTTTAAAAAATCGTTAATGGGAATACATAAAGCTATTAAATATTTTCTAGAACATGATAAACTGCCTCATGACATGAAGATTAATTATGAATGTTGAATATTTTATGTGTAAGTAATATTTGATAGACACACAAATGATTAATAACCGCAATATTTTACTTATCATCTTGAAATCAGGCTCCTGAATAGTACATACTCCAACAATGTATAATAGGAGAGGTTCAGATAGAAAACCGCTACTAATTGACAAACATAGAAGTGAAAATGATTTTCTAATGGTTGTAACTATTTGATATGAAAATGTGTGTTTTATCAAAATTTTACCAATTTTAAAATCCCAGTCTGGCTGCAAAATCAGTTACAAATAGGTTTATCTCAATTTTGTCAATTAGATTGTGAAAATTTTGCTTCTGAACTCCTCATATGTGAATAAGAAATGTTGCTTTTTACTCCATTACCAGAAATAATTTGTTTTAATCATCTCATCATCATCAGCCATTATCGATTCTCTGCTGGATGAAGGTCTTCCCATAACTCATTATTTGGTACTCTACCAATCTTTGTCATGTCACTTCCATTGCGCAAATAATTTTGTCTATCCATCGAGATCTACACCAACAAAACTCTGTTTTTTAAACAAATCTACACCCTTTGTCCGATTTGACCCAAATTTTGCCTACTTATTCTTTAGGACCCGGCGGGTAACATAGACAACATTTACCTCTTCCCCTCCTCCTGATGTATTTTCTGTACAAATCTACACCGTTTGATCGATCTGACAATAATTTGGCATACTAATTTTCTACCGGCGGATAAAATAAGCCACATTTCATTTTTATTTTTTGTATTATGTATAACTAATTTTTATATATTTGTATTTAACCTAGAATAAGAAAACTATACATTTGAGGAACGAGTTTCACCTAGAGGCACATTATTAGTTAATTTAATTTAAAATAGTGTAATAATATTTTAATAATTTATTAACTATGTACACTTTTGGAATGTAATGAATAAAAAGAAATAAATAAAAAAGTGAAAAAATATTATATCTGTCCTACAATGTGGTGGAATATTAATTATAGTTTTATCACACAAACTCTATTGGCATCTTTAGAAAGCTAGCAGAACTGGTTAAACAGTGATATTAATATCAAGCATTTATGTAATCTGCTTGTAGAATTAACAAAATGCAATACAGAACTGGTTGAGATAAGCACAGCACTAAATTATCACACCTTTCTTAGTATGTAGTGTATCATACATTCTGATACTGCGAGAAATACTGCCATGGTGCTGAGTGAGTCTCGCATTGGGTCTTTCATCATTATCCCAACACCAGCCCGATAATCCAGCTGCCAGCAAAATTTTTCCCTACTGCTCCCATCCAATGCTCCCCATGACAGTGAACTTCGCTACAACATCGTTCTGCCCATGCTATTTTAATATCCTCTTCTCCCAAACTATACTGGGCTTAAAAACAGAACTTTATTTGCTGGCTCCTGGTCCTCCTGACCAAAGATCGTAGTCTACCAACTTTGATTTACTGGATGGAACTGACATCATCATGTAGAACGCTATATTATTATGTCATCTCACGCAGATAGAAGGTGGCCAAAGGATTTTAATTGCTGCAACATATGCTGTCACACACATGTTGGAATAACTGACGACCACCTTTTAGCTTTAACAACAGCAATCACCGCCAGGAGGGCCTAGCAGGAACTAAGAGCTAATGTCGCTGTTTGCTAAATGTTGATAAAGGGAATAAAGATATTTTATTTCCTATTATCAACATGTCAAAATAAACTATAAATATGGGCTAACAAGAAAAAGTCTCTCTTTTTTTAAAAATAATTTATTAAAATTACCAGTAGGTATTATAACAAAGCTTTGTAACCATAGAGATTATAATTATAACACTATAGGTACTATGTAAAATAATACAATAATATGTGAGAATATGCATTGTGTAAAAATCAAGATAAGAAGAATATTTCAAATATTTCTAAAGTTATGAAAACATCTTAATTTTGGTGCACATGACACAATGTGTAAGTGTAAATTTGGTGCTCA
Source organism: Agrypnia vestita (assembly GCA_016648135.1). Lineage (NCBI taxonomy): Eukaryota > Metazoa > Arthropoda > Insecta > Trichoptera > Phryganeidae > Agrypnia > Agrypnia vestita. The sequence goes on from JADDOH010000068.1 coordinate 652,367, forward strand.
CCGAAACTCGTTGGGGTAATCAAATTATTTCAAAAATTTTAATAAGTTTTTAGACATTCTGGATGATCACAATCATATTGGTGAGAATCAATCCAATTATCTGAAAAAATTTAAATATTGTGATACTCAAAGTTAAGCGAATTTTAATTACTTCAATAATATTTGTATTAAATATTATACATATTTTATTTCAAACTGTATCTTACTGTGGTAATTAATGATCTGTCTATTTTATAAAAATCCATTGCAGTGAATTCAATTGGTTGTTCTTTTAATTGCCTAAGACAGTATTTCAAATCAGACCTCAATCCAAACTCCCAGATGCTGGTCAACAGATAAGTACAATCTTTCCTAATATCATTGGTCTGAAAAAAAACACGTTCATAAAAATAAATACAAAAAATAATAATTAATACATTTGTTGCTCAATGAATATATTCTATTTCAACGTAATACAAAAAATATCATATATATATTCAAATTTCAAAATAAACACGATCTGCCGCGGCGCTGGTTCTGCTTGTTTCTGTTTGTTTTTCGAATCTCCTAGATTATTCTTTTGGATAATTACTATGGAAATAAGGCAACACTAATAAACTCAACCAAAGACAAAAGTCTAACGTAGTATTATTTTTATATGATATAATTTACAGGTGGGTTATGGTTCGGTTATGGATTATGGTTCGACCAGATTCTGTGTTTAAATTAATAAATTAATTTGGATAAATTAATTATAACAAAATCTTTACTTATTTTTATAGTTAAATAAATTAATATTTGTTAGTCAATTTTCAATTAAAATCCATACTCATTTTATTGCAATTTAATTAAAGAGTATTTCTTACGATTGTTGTTATCCAATGGCAGGTCTCAACAATGCAGAGAAGTTTAAATAATTCCGATACACAGCTAATTATTTGAAATATTGAAAATAGAAGATGATTTCCTGCAAAATTTTATACAAAGAATTATCAGTACAAACATTTTCATCAATTTTTTTCACACGTTTTCAAAGTTCATTTCTACTTTTACTGAGTTTTTTTACATTACACGGCTGATATACATATATATATATATATATATATATATATATATATATAGATTATATATATATAAGCTGTGTAATGTTAAAAACTGCCATGTATATCTGACCTCTCTGGCCAACGTTTTGATCCCATTGCAGGGATGTGATGAGTATGTATCGATCAACACAAACTTATCACATCAGAATATGTCAGAAAACTACACACTGAAAACAAAGTATATTTTTAATTACATTAATAATATCATCACAAAATAATTTTTCATTTTTCTATTTTTGAAGAAATTATTAATAATTGCACAGAAATATTTATATTACACTCAAAATCGCTTGGATAATCTTTGAGCGCCATAAAAATATGCCACCAATATATTAAAATGACAACATACCAGAATCTTTGTATAATATAGAACAAAAAAGAATAGATCTCCACACTATGGATAGAAGCACAATGAGCAGTGTAGGTGACTGATCGTTTCCGAGAAGAGTGCGAGCCTTGCCGACAAGCCGATGTGCCTCGATTACTGACGACAATTTGTACCTCAGATCACCACATCCACCTAAAAATTTAATGTACCGATCAATTTCATAAATAATTATACAATGACACATTTTTATAGCTACGCTCAAATACTGCAGAAAATTTTCGCATAATAAATTTTATGCTTAGTAAAGATTCTTGGTTTACTCGGGAGCACCTCCAGGGTTCCGATCTAGGTCCACTGTAATAATGGTATTTTGACCAGTGACATACTAACCCTTTCTTGAGATTTGTATCTGATTGCATCGGTAATAGGGTAATTTCACACTTTACAAATATCTATGAAAATATATGAAATAGATTTAGAAAAATAAATTATATTTCGTAATGTATGTATGGTGTGGGACAATGTTTTTATTCCTAATTTTTATGATAAAAATCTTAAAAAATACCCTTCCTTCAAAACACGATGTGATTGGTTGTGACTTTTTTGTTGTGAATTAGGCAAGAAATAAAGACAAACATATGTGATCTATGGTGTTTGTCACTGTTATTTGTTTCGTTTCTATGGTTTTTGGTAATGCTTCAATAGAATAACTCACATTCTCATCTATTCTTAAGATAGCAATATAACACAATAATCATATCTTAATCGCTATTTTTTATTTTTTTTATATATTTTTTTATTTCTTTTAAATTTATTTATACATATAAATGAAGGTAGTTGCTTCACTAGACAATGTCTGTTCTGAAGCAACTACCTGTGTTTATATAACATTGTCACTTTGTCTTACTTTTCTTATAGAAACTTTACGTGTATGTCCCACCTATTTTGGGTGTTACTAAAATAATGACTTTGTTAGGGAAATTAACTATTATCCATTCATAATTTGAAAAAAAAATTATCTTAGCTGGTTTTCTTTTGCTTAGAGGTTAAAGATGTAAAGATCCTGCGGGATCCTTACGGATCAGGATCCCGAAAACTTTTTTGTTTTTTTTTTGTTTATAGAGCTGAATATCAATTAACGACAATGCCTTGCATTTTTATACCAGCAATTTTAATAAAATGCTCATTATTAATCATTGCATTAAAGTTTTTGTAGGCATTTTTCCAAGCATCAACCAGTCAATGTAGTAGAGTAAAAATTACTAACTAGTAGTAGTTTTATTACTATGTTAGGTTGATAAAATACAGCAAATATTATTCAAAGATATTTTCATTATTTGAATGTGACATGAACGTAAGTTTTAAGTATGTACTTACTAAAAGCTCTATAAATATACAAAATATAAAAAATGTTGATCAGTCCCGATAATCCCAATAATCTCGGCCGATTTTTCGGTTTGGGATTGATCTCGTAAAATGCCTCGAGATCTCGCGGGATCGGGATTGCACTCCTTAAGTAGGACTAATATTGCCGGTGTCCTGGAATGGGGCTCGAACCACCGATCACCAGATCACTAGGCAAGCGTCACGACCACTACACCAACAAGGTACTCAGAAAGAAATAATATTATTTCAATTTTATTAAACATATAATATAATATTAGGTCCTTACATATAAAATTGGCGTTTAGTATGGGAGGAACATAAAGCCGATTTTTTTTTATTATAATATATTTATTTAATCAAAGTATGTACCATTGCTATCTATGGACTTTTGCCATCTCATAGGTAGTTCATCGATCCCTTTACTAAAAAAACCATTCGGACGGGAATCAATAAAATCTTTGAAGGCGGTTTGGACTGCCCCATCGGAGTTGAATCTTTTCCTTTGCAAGAAGTTATCGAAATTTCGAAAAAAATGGTAATCTGTTGGGGCAAGGTCCGGAGAGTACGGTGGATGTCTTAGACATTCCAATTGAAGCTCCTCTAATTTGGTAGCCGTCTGTTGTGCAGTGTGTGGTCTAGCGTTATCATGAAGCAGCAGTGGCCTAGAGCGATTAACCAGCATCGGTTGTTTAGCAGCTAGCTTTTCCATCATGGTTTGCAGTTGCTGACAATAGACATCTGCCGTAATCGTTTGGCCAGATTTAAGAAAGCTGTAGTGAATGACACCAGCACTAGTCCACAAACGTCCACACGTAAACTTTTTGGAGTCAATTTCGCTTGGGCATGGTTGGGGTTCGGCAGGGTTCCAGCCTGCGATGAGCGCTGCCGATTATCGTACAGGACCCACTTTTCAGCAAAGGCTAATGATTCAGTTTAAAAATCCGTCATTATTGTGCCGGTTGAGTAATGCAATGCAGCAGTCAACGCGCGTTTGTTGATTTGCTTCACTCAATTCGTGAGGTACCCACCTTTCAAGCTTTTTCACCTTACCAATTTGCTTCAAGTAGATTAAAACAGTTTAATCACTAACACCGCAGCCTGCAGCTAACTCGGATGTGGTTTGCGATGGATCCGCTTCCACAATAGCCTTCAATTCTTCATTATCAACTTTGGTCTCCGGCCGTCCACGGGGCTTGTTCTGCAGGTCGAAATTTCCAGAACGAAAACGTTGGAACCAAAAACGCACTGTGTTTTCTTTTGCGGCACCGTCGCCATACACATCATTAATCCTTCAAGCCGTTTCTGCAGCACTGGTGCCACGGTGGAACTCGGACTCGTAAATAATGCGATATTTCAAGTTTTTCATTTTGTAAACTGAATGACGCAAAGAAAAAAACAATTGAGGAAAAAACAAATGAATTATAATTTTCAAAGCACAAATACATGAGTAAATAGCTGCATAAATTTGGATTTGGAATTCCTAACCAAAGAGAAGATATTTGAGATCAAATTTGCCAGTACGGCAAAACACCAATTTCATATGTAAGGACCTAATAAAATGTAAATGTAAATGTAAATCCCCCTGTGACTTTAATTTAATTTGAAATGAAATGAATGAATAAAAAAAGTAACCCATAAAAACCAAGTTTTTATTATACTCCCTTTCTCATTGAATCAGGTTTCGTGCCTACTGCACGCATCAGGGTCATTACTAATTTGTATTGATTCCAATTTGAAAAAACCATTAAAATTTCGAAAAATCCAAATTTATACTATAATTATTAAATTTTTTCAAACAAAAATTTGTTAGATTGTTTTTATCATCGCCAAGAGTCTGCCTGCAAAGTTTCAGCTCGATTGAGTCACGGGAAAAGGGTTAAAAATCGATCCAAAGTTTTTCCGGCAGACAACAAACCACAGACACTACGAATTAAAAGAAAGGGAGTAAAAAGAGAATACATTGAAATTAGGTAAAAGAGAATGTCTAAAAACTTTTATTTATTTATTTGGCAACTATAAAATGGCGTATAAAACATAATTTGATTTTATATTACGTTTTAATAAGTACATCATTGAAATTTAAGTAAATATGTTTATTTAAACATATACGATTTATAATAAAATCGCATTTAATTAGATTAAATTATGTGAGATCTGTACCGATCATTAAAGCTGTAGCTAGATCATTGTAACGAAAAAAATTCTTGAATTAAATATAGGAATTTAAGTCATTTAACTTTGGAAAGAGGCAAAAATCACAGAATAGAGTAATTCGTATTACGTCACTTTAAATGTCAAGAAAATCTGTATGTCCATGTCTTCAATACAGAGAGAGACGGGAAGCTAAAATAATGCACAAAGAAGAGTGTAGGTAATAATGAAAAATAAAATACATATAATAATGGAGAATATACCATAATATCAGCAGTTTTATAATTTTCAATGTCGTAATGAAAAATAAAATACATATAATGATGGAGAGTATGTATATAATTTCAGCAGTTTTATGATTTTCAATAGTAATAGAAATTACCTGTAGTAGAAGACTTCAAATTTATGTCCTTATTAATCTGTTTCAATGATTCATTGATTTGGGTGAGGGTAGTTTTCAGTGAATACAATCCAGTGGTGAAGAGCATTATCATACAATATAAGATACTATTAAACCAGCTGTTATACCACTCGTACAGCGGTAGTTTCCCTTTTAAAAAATAATTTTACCAATCAATTTATTGTAAAACATATTTTAAACAGTCGCTTTGTGGTTAGATATTAAATATGAGCGCTAATTATGCACGACAAGACGAGTGTCTAGAGAAATGACCAAGGATAGAATCCAGCAGTAACGTAAACTAAATGCAGTAGAATACCAGGCCATCACATGGTCAGAGTTATATTTGAAAAAAAAAATACGTGTATGTACACATAATGATTATTAATTTTAAAAAACTAACAAACTTTGTATAAATCACATTTTTTTTAACGTCTACCAGTTTCGATACTGTTGTATCCTCTGTTTATACAAAGTTTGTTAGTTTTTTTAAATTAATAATTACATCCAACCACAAAGAAAATGCTATATACACCAAAAATATGCTAAATGATGATGAATGATTCAGAAATTAAGATATCCAAAATAAGTCAATTATTAGTTGATATGTGTCAGTTCGCGTATTGTGTATTGTAAGAAAATCGATCATCATTCATAAAAATAAAAGTATTCTGGACCTAATGGTAGTACATATTCGATTGAACCACTTGATCTAATTGATATAATTGATAGTTTCTATACAATTGCTTAAACAAAAAATAAAACAAGTTGATGAATAATAAACTATTGTCAATTAAAAGGAACCCACGTGTATGAATAAAACAAAAACAAAATCAAACACTCTGTATGACCTTTTCAGCACCTTAGCAAAGGTTTAATTACTCATTGATTCTTTGAATAAAATGGCTGAACACACTTTAAGTAGAATTTATACATCTGAATAGAATTCATAACAATGCATAAAAATCAATTGTACATTTTGATTAAGATTAATAGAAATGTCATTCTTGTGATGTAAGATACCACTGATTCCATTATTTTATAGCGTCAAAGCATATCGTGCGCTATCCAATGTATGTTGTATGTGTGAGATTTGAATTTATCTTTCATATACTTCGCTAGCGCAAAACCCAGAATAAGTCTCATTTTGGAGAACAAGGAGACAGGAGAGCATAGGAAGAAAGAGAAATGAACACATTTGATCCCAAGTGTCAAAAATACAACATTTTTTGCACGAAACTCAAAGACAACAATGTGACCGAATGGCATGATGAAAGTAGTATTTCCAGTAGTAACACTTCATTATCCTTCATTGATAGATGTTTGATAAATAAATCAATAATCATCCAGATGATTACTGATTTATTACAAGTAAACTTTGAAATATGTTTCTTTCAAAGCGATCATCAATGAAGTCAGTGTCAGTGGCATTATACATGACGAGGATAGGATTACCTTTTACCTACCCATTAGTTTTGACTCTGGAATTATATACGACACCATACCACAGATTGTTACTAGATTCCAAAAACACAAAAGAATCGTAACAATGATCTTATAAGTGTTATCGTTTCCTGCACTCCTCTTGCTCCAGATGATTATTGACCGCGCCTGGAAACACAAATGCATCCATGGTAATTGTGACCAGTGAGCTGAGTAATTAGGAATGCTAACCAATTTATGAAACAAGATTTTGTGGATCTAACTTTTATATTATTTGGTAATTAAAAGTTGTTAAATAAAAATTTACTTAAATGATACAAATGATTTAATTTGTCTTCTTCTTCTTCCTTTTAATAGACCATAATAGACATCTTTTAATAGACCATAATAGACATCTTTTAATAGACCATAATAGACATCTCCAGAGGATAGCGCCTCCTGTAAAGTGGATTCCTAGCTGTCCATCCATCTTTTAGAAGATCTTCCGCGAAGGCGGGTTCCGTGAGGCTGATTATGTAGTGATTATGCGATATAAGGGAGTCTAGTGCTGTCCATTCTCTGGACATGACCATACCAGTCCCTCTTTCATTGTCTACTCCATCATACAATGTCTTCATCCTCACATATCTCTCTTATTCTGGTGTTCCTCATGTGAGATTTAATGATTAATGTCATTATACTCAATTTATTTACCTTTTCAACCAGTTTTCTCGCCTTTATTAAACATTTAATGTGTATGTTACATCCAACAAACCCAACAGTGAGGGTCACAAATACAAATGTAGTGTTAACGAATCCTAGGACTTTTATTGCCTTTGGAGCTGCTCTCATTTGATAATGGCCGTACATTAGCGCACAAACTGAAAAAAATTTAATATTCAGTATATTTTGAGTACGTCCAAATTTTTCAAGAACACAATACTGGATTTTATCCCCAGGGGACATCAGCATACAATAGGTTGTAAGCCCTATGAACACCTATTTTCACATATAAAAAATAAAATATATAGCTTCATATCTGAGACATTTATAATATATGTTGTGAATTTAATATTTAGTAGTTTAATTTAATTAATAATCACAATAAGAACAATTGAATTTGTTATTGCGTGTAGATAACATTAGATCACTATTTATATCATATTCACACACCTATGGCCACCGAGATACACGTGTAGCAGGCGTGAGGTCATCACGCCCTAACAACAGCGAACGCAGCGGGCACCGGCAGGCCTAAAATGCAAGGTAGCCAAAAACCCCGGGAACCCGCACCCAGAGTTGAGTGCACCAACGCGAGGAAGACGGCAGACATGACCGCTGATTGCTAAATCAACACCGTCGGTCATGTACCTCGATACACACCACCACAGACGATGGACTTTTTTTGTTCTTCGGGACTATAAGAAGCCAGGCAGCGAGCCACCTCTCTCGCTCTTCATTTTCCGCCATCAACACAGACGCCGGAGGCCCTGTCTTATCGTCTCCTCGAAGTTCTACTTATACTCGCGTTTAAATTAATCATTAAGTTGTACTATTGTAACCATTTGCTATTGAATAAATCTTGTAAAACTTTTCACGAGTTTTACCCACATTTAAATATGGAGATTCCCAATAAAGCAGTCTCTATAAATACCAAGTCCCCACATGCTTTATGAATATTTTTTTCTCTTACTTAATCCGATTTGTTCATTTCTACTTGTAAATACTACCCATTGATATTTTACTACTTTATAACCTATGGACGAATGTGATACGTGAGCCTGCTACAGGAAAAATACCTCCAACCCGTATCCCGTACCTATTGGCAAACAGGAGTGAACATACCCGGGGCGTATTTCGTTCGCCGCCAATAGAAAAAAAAAAAAAAAAGGGCCTTGACAATTTTTTTTCTGACCAATTTTTATCGAGACCGCTTTACGTGCGTATCTCTTTGTGTTTATCCTGAAATTTTATGAGATTATTTTCTTCCAATATTATATAACTAGTAAACTATGTATATAACTAACTGCTATTCATATATTTTAAGTTTGTCCAAATTTTTCAGAATACACTACTGGATTTTGTCCCAGGGACATCATTAATCAAGATATATTAAAGATATCTCATAGAGACGAAATTATATTTTTGAAAAGAGAAAGTAGTTATGGAAGTTTTTTGGTGTTAATAGGGCTTACAACCTATTGTACGACTGGTTTAAGTGATAATAATGTATTATATAGTCATTGCCATTAATACCCGGTACACGGCCATTGGTATCTGCAGTTGGCTATTAACTATATCGGCCGCTGTGCGGCCGATGCTTGCCCCTGCGCAGCAATTAATATCTGCTATTAACTATCATTCATAATATAGATGATGGTCAGTCGCCGTGGATGCTATAAATTTTGACACATTTCAAGGAATACATATATTCTAACCTAAAAATGAAACCTCATAAATTTAATTGCCCGCAGAAAAAATAAAATTGAGGCATGAAAATAAAAATTTGGAAATATCTCACTTTAAAGTGACTCGAATGTTAAGTAATGTATATGTTACATTATACGTAATGTATATGTATATGTTTCTACACATTAAATAATATCAAAATGTATTTTTAAATAATATGTACACACACCTCGTTTCTTTAAAAAAAATGTATCAATGAACTTCCATTAAAATGATAAAAGTGCATCAATAACAATGCTTAATACTATGATTGATTAAATACAGCTTTTCGTCGACTTATGACTGCGATCGGTTCCGGCAAATAGGTCGTAAGTCAATCTGGTCATAAATCGGCTCCTTCAATAAGTATTCGGAAATCTCGATGTATTGTATTACTTTTTATGTATTTTTACATTTAATACAATTAAGTAAATGATACTATAGTAAAATTGGTTTAATATTATATTATAATAAAACTTTGTGTGCCATCCATTCAATTCTTGCGAATCGTTTGATGTTTGGGTCCGTTTCTTCAAAATGTTTCAAAAGTTTAGTCAGAAGATGTAAACCTTCAGATAGTCCCTAGACATTAAATTTTCTTTCTGGTACCTTCTGTTCTTTTTTTGCTTCTCTTCTTTCTTCTTCTGCTACTTTTTCTTCTTCTATTTCTATAAGGTCTTCATTCGTAAGTTCTTCAGACTCTTGATCTAGCAATTCCTCGATGTCCTCCACTTCACACTCTAAAGACAAAGCTTTTGAAAATTTTACTATTTTTTCTACAATTTTTTCAAGTTCTTTTTATTATCAATTCTGTAAAAGTATTTGCGTTTTTGATTTTTTTTTTTTTTTTTCAATTTTTTTTTCACAATTTTTCCAGATACCATTCATGCACTTATTTGTCACAGCCTCCCAGGCAGAAGCAATATTTTTAATACAGTTAATAATATCGTACTGCTTCCAAAACTCGAGCAATGATATGTCAGTATGTATAGCAATAATTATGGCTTAGTTAAAAGTAATTCTCAGATAGTTAGCGTTAAATGTAGCAATAGAACCTTGGTCCATAGGCTGGATGAGTGAAGTTATGTTGGACGGAAAAAAAATAACTTTCACATTAGGATGAAGATCAGATACATTGGTTGGATGTCCAGGAGCATTATCTAAGAGTAATAAAACCTTGAAAGGCATTTTACCCTCCAGACAGTATTTATGAACTTCAGGAATGAAACATTTCATGAACCAGTCTTCAAATATGGTTTGCGTTATCCATGCTTTACGGTTGGAACGAAAGTAGATGGGCAGTGTGTCCTTTTTTACATTTTTTAATGCTTGCGGGTGTTCTGAATGATAAATTATTAAAGGCTTGAGTTTGAAACCTGCAATATTTCCGCCAAGCAGCAGAGCAGAGTCATCCTATTCTTGGTTGTTTTTGATCCAGGTATGCTTTTGGTTTCTTGGTAGATGTAAGTGCGTGTTGGCATTCGTTTCCAGAATAATCCCGTTTCATCCACATTTAAAATTTGCTCTGGCAGATAACCCTTCGTTTTTATTTTATCGAGACTATCAACAAACTCCAGAGCTGCTTTTTTGTCTGCACTCACTACTTCTCCCATCACGCGAATATTATGCAACTGGAATCTTTTCTCGAATCTCTTGAACAAGCCAGTACTTGCTAGAAATTCTTGATTACAGTCCTCTCCAGCACGCTCCTTTTAAGTCTCAAACAAACTTCTAGCTTTTGTCTGCACGATAAAAAGGATAATAGTGTGTATTTTTGGATTTTCTCTTCTATTCAAATATGCAACAGTTTCTCCATTCTGTAGATGATACATACCACTTTGTTGCTTCATTATAACTTGATTGCATAGGTGCAGAATCAATCACAGCTTCCCGAATCCTTTCTTTGTCCCTCAAAAAGTAAAGACAGTAGAGTGTGATAGCCTCAAATCACTTGCAACGGCATTAACTTTTCTCCTCCTTCATGCTGTTGAATTACCGTCATTTATGTGCTCAAATCAATAACTTTTCTTTGCTTCTTGACAGGTTGAAGAATTGACAATTTCCTTCTCATAGACATTTTGAAAGGGCTCAAGAAATTGCTAAAGTATAATAGGCTAACAATGTGCATGCTGAACGCCCACAGCGATTGAAGGCACTGCCGATATTGACGGAGCGCGCCCAGTAAAACAATATGTACATACCGCATGTTGACCAAATGGATCACTAGCACCACCTTCAGCGCAGGCGGACAACTGATGACGGATTGTGGTAGTAGTTTTTTAATCTATAACGGATACACATATGAACATTGAATTTTTTATATACATATATATAAATTGTGTACGTGGATATTACCTGACAGAATATACATTGCGGAACTATAAACAACCCACCCTGTAGAATAAGACGCTAACCATACTGTTTTTCCATTCTTTTTCATTTTTGTTAGTTTCATCGGAGCCAGTCCAAAAAACCGGCAAAACATCCATGTGAGCACTACGAACCGACAGGTTTCCGTTATTTTATCATTGATTTTGTGAACTTTCGCAGGAAACAAGGCATTCAATCTTTTAAGAAACATCTTTGGACAGCTTGCCTATCTACAGAGCAAAGCTTATTTTCAATCCCCACAATTATTCAGATCCGGGATAATAACAGGGATGTATATACACCATATCACGTTGCCGTCTTTTTCAGATTATTTTATGTGTATATGTACAATTTTTTTATACTATAAAGATGATTTTAAATAAAATTATATTGATGAGTTACTCAATCTGAGGTGATGAAATGTAAACCATTCTACTTGGATGCTTTTTATAACCTGAAAAAATATTAATAATTTTCTGAAAATAATACATATCGTAATATATTCATGTGAGGTGACATTTGATTAATGTTCATTCAATGATATTTTTAAATATCCAAACGAAAAAATAATATCCTGGCATTAATGGATTTATGTAGATTATTATCTATGCTTATCATCTGACAAAATTTTGCATTTGTCACATAGTAGGGTTGACGGGCCGGTTGTGGCCACTACCCCGGTTTTGGCCACTTGGACATCCAAAGGTGTATAAATAAGGCAATGAAAATATATTTGTTATTTTATTTATGCCGATCAAAGCCTGTGTTTTGTTTTGATAAATAACAGCTGTACCGCCATTTTCTTTCTTTGAGTATCGGTTGAACTTCTTGGTGGCATTCGTTACAAATGATTAAATTCTTAGCAAAAACGATAAGGGCCCGTGGATGAGTAATGTCAAAATAACTTTTTAATCACTTATGTTTGTGTTCGTGAATCAATTTAGCCTATTGAATGAAAGTACTAGGAACAATGTTTGAAGGTTATTTCATAATTTAGATTATTTCTTAGAAGATAAATGCCACATGGCCACAACTGGCACAGCAATCTTACTTGTGTTCTAGTTTTAGTTCTAGCCACAACTGGCTCACATAGTGCGGTAGTTTTGGCCACCTTTATTGAAAAACATGATTAATTAGGTATTTATGATGATATCCCAATTATAATAATTTCTTTGTCTGTCTGTTCGTTCATCCGTCCATCCGCGTAACTTAGTGTAACGTCCGTAACTTTTTAATAGTAAATTTTTTTTTCGAAATTATTTTTCGAACAATTTTTTTTTGAGAATTTTTTTTACAGACATTTTTAAAAAACTTTTTTGAAATTTTTTTTAAAATTATTAAATTTTTTTTAACCGAACCGAACTGACATGTAAAAGTACCATCATTTTTTATGGGTTATGGCTAGTTCGATTATATGGCCATAAATGGCCATAAAAAGAAGTCAACAAGTCAACTTTCCTGGAATGTAAGATTCAACCAGATCTACTAAAATATTTCTAAGATTTTTATCAATATGGTTCAGATTAGACTAGTTGTACTGAAGTATCAACGCTATATATAGTACGGATAGCTTTTAAAGATGATAATTCAGTTCAGCAGTTAGGAAGAATCGTCGAATGAGTTGAATTCTTCTAATACACTTTCTCAAAAAGTAGGTATCCTCAATGAGACTCAGTTGTCCTTTGATGCATCAACCATTGATTTAAATTCAACTACAACAGTGGATCCGATAAGTAATATTCTGCACAAAGTACCAGTTCAAGAAGACCTATTCCAAAAATAAACTCATTTGCAGCTTCAACAAATAATGTTCAGAATGAATTGTCCACTCAAGCAAAATCGTCTGACAATTTATGTCTCGTTACTATATTTCTGTTGGCTCTACTTCACAAATTATTATTATTACAACCGCCAAGGCCATATATTTAGTTAATAAAAGTGTAGTCTGGCCAAAGAAAAAAGTAGTAATACTATGCGTAAAAGGGAGTATTTCTTCTGGCAAGTTCTATAATGGCAGTTAAAGAAGCAGAAATGGAAGACAAGGAAAAGAAAAACAATTAAGAAAAGATAGAATGAAAAAATGCTGGCAGTTTCAACAAAAGAAAAAAAAGTCTTCTGGTTCGTGTATTCAGCCAAACAGCTCGTAAAAACACTGCATAATATCCCAGAAGATACAAACAAAAAGATTCTGAGCAGCCATGAAAGCCTAAGAACATTCTTAAAAAAAAACTCAACAAATGAGGAATAGTTGTGGATTTATCAAATCAAGATCTTCGGAAAATTAAAAATTAGAAAGAAGTCCAAAAGAAAGAGACTACGCATTAGTAAAATTCAAAAGTAGTAAAAATATTATACCTGTGCGTCGGAAGACAATGATAATGGTTGTGAAATAGCTTATCTCAGGAAAGGAATGAAGAGTACCTAATACATTTGTTATGCCACAAATACCTAATCTGGCATCTGTTGCAGAAAATAGTGTTAAAATGATAATGTCATTATCCGCTTCCATAAAAGGGACTAAATTTCTTTCTAAAAATGTTCTCAGGTTTTCACGGCCATTCAGAATCTTCTGCATATAGTTTTTTGAGACATTCTGCCATATATATCCGACCTCTCTGGCCGACGTTTCGGATCTCATTGCAGGGTCCATCATCAGCCCTGATTATGGACCCTGCAATGAGATCCGTAATGCCGGCCAGAGAGGTCAGATACACATGGCAGAATACCCCAGAAAACTAGAAGCAGAAAATTCTTTCTTATCCTTTCAAATTGATCTGTTCGGGTATTGTGTGGCATTAAAAGTTACCTCATTCTTTAGCTATAGGCACGACAAGATCATAATTATAATAAAATTCATAAATTTAGTATAGTTATTCACCTATCTTGTTTTATTTTTATTCTAAATATTAAGAAACCTTATAAAAACTGAAGTGGCCAGAACTGAAACAATGACGTGGCCAAAACTAGATAAAAAGTGGCTAGAACTGACACATTGGGTCACATTTCACGTTTGATGTTTCTATTTTAAATTATATTAAATTTTATATTTTTTTTTCTACACTTTCAAAAGAGTAATGAATGTGCTATATGGGAAAATTTAAAAAAATCATTTCTGACTATTTTTGAGTTCGTAGTGATGCACAGTTGGCAAAAAATATCTTGAAGTGGCCAAAGCTGGCCCTTCAACCCTATATTTACCTGTGAGAATGTATTACCCAACTGTAAACAGCCCACGCTGCAGAATACGATGCAAACCATAGTGTCCGTCCGTTTTGTTTGGATTTCCTCAATTTCATTGGAAGGAGTCCAAATATTCGACAATAAACCCAAATACATACCATAAATTTACTGGTCTCTATTATTTCTTCACTGATTTTATGAACTTATGCAGATCATAAGTTTGTTGAATTTCTGAACATTATGGAAATATTAGAATAATTTCCTACTGGTTCACTTTCTTATATTATATTTAAAATAAAATTAATATTAAATCCTATTATTAGATATTTAGGTTTATGATCAAAGATTACGTAGGTCTTACATGTTTTTTTCTGTGAAAGTTATGAAGCGAATCATGTTTATGCAATAATGTCTACTCAGTAACAAGATTCACTGACAAAGGGGCATCAAAATACTTTTAGAATAAAATATAAATTACGTTTTTATGACTTTAGTTAAAAAAATCGTTAATGGGAATACATAAAGCTATTAAATATTTTCTAGAACATGATAAACTGCCTCATGACATGAAGGTTAATTATGAATGTTGAATATTTTATGTGTAAGTAATATTTGATAGATACACAAATGATTAATAACCGCAGTATTTTCTGATCGATTAGTATCGATTCTCTGCTGGATAAAGGTCTTCCCATAACTCATTATTTGGTACTCTGCCAATATTTGTCATGTCACTTCCATTGCGCAGATAATTTTGTCTATCCATCGAGATCTATACCAACAAAACTCTGTTCTTTATACAAATCTACACCCTTTGTCCGATTTGACCCAAATTTTGGTTACTTATTCTTTAGGACCTGGCGGGTAACATAGGCAACATTTACCTCTCCCCCTCCTCCTGTATTTTCTGTACAAATCTACACCGTTTGATCGATCTGATTTTGCATACTTATTTTCTACCGGCGGATAAAATAAGCCACATTTCATCCCAGCCTAGATTAAATGAAAACATTGTTTTTATTACAGACATTGCAAAACAATGGAACCATTGTGTCCCTCCATTAACTTAATTTTAACTAATTTCTTAACCCGAACAACGCCGGGTACAAACAGCTAGTCTTTTATAAGGATTAGAATCATGGACACTCATTGAAACAATGCTTAAATGACATGAAGTATTTGAGATGTGCATCTACAGACAGCTTCTAAAAACAAGCTGAGTCAATAGGTTACTGATGCGAAAGGAAAAATATTTTTATTGTTTTCTTTTTTCATTTGTCTGTAAAAAAAATCTTGTATCTATCTTTTATTTTTGTTACTGCATCTACCTTAATTTTTTTTACTATGAAATATTATTTTTATTTTTGTTAATTAATCTACTTTTTTATTCTTGTTACTTAATCTATATATATATATATATATATCTATATTATATATATATATATATATATATATTAGGTCCTTACATATGAAATTGGCGTTTAGTATGGGAGGAACATAAAGCCGATTTTTTTTTATTATAATATATTTATTTAATCAAAGTATGTACCATTGCTATCTATGCACTTTTGCCATCTCATAGGTAGTTCATCGATCCCTTTACTAAAAAAACCATTCGGACGGGAATCAATAAAATCTTTGAAGGCGGTTTGTACTGCCCCATCGGAGTTGAATTTTTTCCTTTGCAAGAAGTTATCCAAATTTCGAAAAAAATGGTAATCTGTTGGGGCAAGGTCCGGAGAGTACGGTGGATGTCTTAGACATTCCAATTGAAGCTCCTCTAATTTGGTAGCCGTCTGTTGTGCAGTGTGTGGTCTAGCGTTATCATGAAGCAGCAGTGGCCTAGAGCGATTAACCAGCCTCGGTTGTTTAGCAGCTTTCTTTTCCATCATGGTTTGCAGTTGCTGACAATAGACATATGCCGTAATCGTCTGGCCAGATTTAAGATTTAAAATCCCTTCATTATTGTGCCGGTTGAGTAATGCAACGCAGCAGTCAACGCGCGTTTGTTGATTTGCTTCACTCAATTCGCGAGGTACCCACCTTTCAAGCTTTTTCACCTTACCAATTTGCTTCAAGTGGATTAAAACAGTTTTATCACTAACACCGCAGCCTGCAGCTAACTCGGATGTGGTTTGCGATGGATCCGCTTCCACAATAGCCTTCAATTCTTCATTATCAACTTTGGTCTCCGGCCGTCCACGGGGCTTGTTCTGCAGGTCGAAATTTCCAGAACGAAAACGTTGGAACCAAAAACGCACTGTGTTTTCTTTTGCGGCACCGTCGCCATACACATCATTAATCCTTCGAGCCGTTTCTGCAGCACTGGTGCCACGGTGGAACTCGTACTCGTAAATAACGCGATATTTCAAGTTTTTCATTTTGTAAACTGAGTGACGCAAAGAAAAAAACAATTGAGGAAAAAATAAATGAATTATAATTTTCAAAACACAAATACATGAGTAAATAGCTGTATAAATTTGGATTTGGAATTCCTAACCAAAGAGAAGATATTTGAGATCAAATTTGCCAGTACGGCAAAACACCAATTTCATATGTAAGGACCTAATATATATATATATATTGTAATCAACATATCAAAATAAACTATAAATATGAGCAGACAGAAAAAAATCTATCTTTTTTTTTAAATAATTTATTAAAATTTCCAGTAGGTGTTATAACAAAACTTAGAGAATATAATTATAGAGAAACAATAGAGATTATAATTATAACACTATAGGTACTATGTAATATAATAGAATAACATGTGAGATTATGCATTGTGTAATAATCAAGATGAGAAAAATATTTTAAATATTCCTGAATTTATGAAAACATCTTCATTTTGGTGCACGTAGCACAACGTGTAAGTGTAAATTTGGTGCTCACCGAAACTCTTTGGGGTAATCAAATTATTTCAAAAAAATTATCAAGTTTTTAGACATTCTGAATGATCACAATCATATTGGTAAGAATCAATCCAATTATCTGAAAAAATTAAAACATTGAAAATTAAACAAGCAGATTTTAATTAAGTACTACATAAAAGATTTTATTTTATTTCAAAAATGTATCTTACTGTTGCAATTAATGATCTGTCTATTTTATAATAATCCATTGCAGTGAATTCAATTGGTTGTTCTTTTAATTGCCTGAGACAGTATTTCAAATCAGACCTTAATCCAAACTCCCAGATACTGGTCAACAGATGAGTACAATCTTTCCTAATATCATTGGTCTGAAAGAATTCATATATTTTCATGGAAATAAATACAAAAAATAATAATTAATATGTTGCTCAATGAATATATTCTATTTCAACATTACACAAAAAATGTCATATTTATATATGTATTGTAATGGGATGTGGCTTTGGGTGGCAAATGAAAACACTGAAAACTAATTAACAATTTATTGATTATTATAATTAATTCGCAAAGTAACAGGACACAAATTAAATTTAAACACTAATCTCAAATTCACACTATTTCGCAATATGAAATTATATAGACAAATGATTTGTCTTCTTCTTCCTCTTCTTCCTCAGTCTTTTCTCCTCCACTGCTGGATGTAGGCCTCTTCCATTTTCCTCAACTCATGTCTGTTTCTCCCCTTTCGCATGCAGGTTCTTCCTGCTTGCTGGACTTTGTCATCAGGCCACCTTTTGGGAGGTCTTCTGACACTTCTATTTTTCATCCAGGGCCTCCACTGTAGGATTCTGGGTGCCCATCTAATATCCTCCTGTACAGCCATATGTCCAGCCCACTGCCATTTTAGTTTCGCAATGGTCCATAATATCGGCAACTTTTGTTCGGCATCTTATTTCTTCATTTCTGATTTTATCTCGATGGCTCACGCCGAGCATCTGCCTTTTCATGGCCCGCTGTGTACACTTTAATTTGTGTATGCTTTTTTCTGTTAGAACTTGTCTATGTACACTTTATTATGACTTTTAAGAAAACTCCGTTCAACTATCGCATGTAAAGTAAGTAATTTATTGTTGCTCGGTTTACACTTGTGTTGGACACACAGATCGGTGGGGTTTTTCGCTATGTCTTTGTTTTCTATGTTCTTTTGTTTTTGTTTTTTTTTTGTTTTTTTTTTTTGTTTTTTGTTTTTCTATGTTCGCTATGTTTTCGCTATGTCAATGTCACTTCAGTTCAAATGTCAAAATAAACCGCCGCGGTGCTGGTCCCGCCTTTTAAACATGATTGTTTTTCGAACCTCCTAGATTATTCTATACATTTCTAATGTTTCTGAGAATGTTATATATAAATAATTAATTACGTTGGATGAATTAATTTTAGGAAAATCTTACTTATTTTTATATTTAAATGAATTAATATTTGTTAGTCAGTTTTTAATTAAAATCTGTACGTATTTCATTGCAATTTAATTAAAGAGTATTTCTTACAATTGTTGTTATCCAATGGCAGGTCTCGACAATGCAGAGAAGTTTAAATAATTCTGATACACAGCTAATTATTTGAAATATTGAAAATAGAAGATGATTTCCTGCAAAATTTTGTACAAAGAATTATCAGTATGTACAAACATTTTCACAAGTTTTCAAAGTATTTCTACATTCTAGTGCCATTTACAGAGTTTTTTAGATTATTTTTAGATATTCAGCCATGACTAACTTACTGAAATGTTGTTTCTCTCCAGGACTGGGCTGAAAGGATTAACCACCAGACTCATTTCCTAATACAGCAAAACCAAATAATTCGAAATTTTTGAACCCACAAGTCCCAAAATATTAATTTCATAGCAAATGAAAGTTGATAATTCGAAAACTCCAGTAATTCGTAATGTGAAATAATTTTTAACCCCTTGCGCCATAAATCAATACATTTTATTTCACACAATTCGATTTTTTTTTTAAATTAGACAAAATTGAAAAAAATATTTTGATTGTAAGTGGTACAACAAATGTGTCAAAATCAGGTCAATAGGTATAGGAATGTAGCGATCTTCGTATCAGCGTAATAAATGTTGCGTTTTTGAAATGATTTCTTGAAATATGTAAAAGTACGGATGTTTCAATCATGACTTTTTCATGAGTTACGCAATAGCATCAGAGATTTCATTGGTCTCGGAAAAAATGTTTGTAAAGCCAGTGCAGGTACCTAAGAAAATATATTTTAGAAAATATATTGTGCGCCCTGTAATCTCTCTTATAGATAAAAATGATTTGAGTCTTTGCCAAGTCCTACAGGTACTAATATCACCACAAAATCATTTTTCTATTTTCGAAGAAGTAATTAATAATTGCACACAAACATTAATATTACACACTTATTATTATAATAGTTGAGCACCATAAAAATATGTCACCAATATATTAAAAAAGATAACATACCAGAATCTTTGTACAATATAGTACAAAAAAGAATAGATCTCCACACGATGGATAGAAGCACAATGAGCAGTGTAGGTGACTGATCGCTTCCGAGAAGAGCGCGAGCCTTGCCGACATGCCGATGTGCCTCGATTACTGATGACAGTTTATTCCTCAGATCACCACATCCACCTAAAAGTTTAATGTACTGAAAATGATAAACTTCATAGATCATTGTACTATGACAGAATTTTTATAGTTACGCTCAAATAATGCAGAAAATTTTCACATAAAAATTTTTATGCTTGGTAAAAATTCTTTGTTTACTGTGAGTACCTCCAGGTTTCCAATCTGGGTCCACTGGTGGTTTTAATATTTATTAATGCATCAATGGACATTTATAATTCACATTAGAGTCTTTTCTTAAGATAGCAATATAACGTAACAATTAGACCTTGACCACTGTTGTATAATAATGTTACTTCGTCAATTTTGATGTTTTGCCTGATGTGTTGAAATTTCTCATAGATTTTTATGCGTACGTCTCATATATTTTGGTTCTTACTAAAATAATGACCAGTCCGAGTAATAAACCTCAACAGATATGGCTTCGAGGTAGTCAATCACTTAACATTTCTCAGATGCACCATAACTAAAGAAAATGAGATCAAACAGAGGATCACAAGAGAAAACAAGGCATTCTTGTCTCTCCTCCCAGTGCTCAAATCAAGAAATGTCCACAAGAAAACAAATATCACCCTCCATAAAACTATCGTAAGAATAATAGTGACATATGGTGATTTAAGTCTCTCTCCTCATGGTGTTTCAGAGAGACTTAAATCAATTATCGGAGTGGACAAAGCAGTGGCTCATATGTCTTAATGCTGACAAATGTTGTGTTCTCCATGTCGGCAAGAATAACCCAAGTATTGAGTATACTTTAAATGAAAGCCTGATTAAGTCAGTGGTCTCGCAGAAATATCTGGGTGTTACTATTACCAAGGACTTTAAATAGTGTGAGCACGTGGCGAGTGTGGTTAAGAAGGCTAACTCTATTTTGTATTTGGTGAGAAGATCATTCCAACATCTGACGGTACCGCTATTCATAACTATTTATAAGACATATGAGAGGCCTCTCCTCGAACATGCCTCTCAGATCTGGAATCCATATTTTGCTAAAGACATAGTTTTACTGGAAAATGTTCAGAGACAAGCCACAAAATTGCCCTTGGGTCTTAAAAACTTGGAATATGCGGAAAGGCTGAGAGTATTGAAACTGTCCACTCTTCAGGAGCGACGATCAAGAGGTGACCTCATCGAGACATTCAAGATTCTATCGGGCTACTACAATATTCCTAATATGACAGATATGTTTGCATTAACCACTAATGTGGACCTTCGAGGACATCACCTGAAGTTGAACAAGTCTCGGTTCTCGTGTAACCCAAGAAAGTATGCATTAAGCAATAGAGTGGTCAATATGTGGAACAGTTTGCCTGAGGGCGTTGTGTCTGCAGCCAGTGTCAACCAATTTAAGAATAGGCTGGATATTCAAATGAGTGACAGTGATATGGGCCTATCAGCTTAAGCTGCCTGCCCATTATCAATAATAATAATATGGGTGCGAAGCATGGACAGTGACAATGAGATGGTGGACACATTTGAGAGAAGAGTGCTCTGCGCATTCCTGGGATCCGTGAACAATAAGGAGAATAAGATATTATGACGAGCTATATAATACCTGTAAGGTTCCCAGCTCTCTGTAGACACTACTGAATAGGCTGAAATGAGGGGGGCATGTTCAGAGAATGCCATCGTCGCGGATGCCTTGGAGAATCCTCGAGGGCTGCGATGGGAAGACAAGGTCAGAAGGGATGCGCACCAAATACTGTGGGGGATAGATTGGAAGACCGCAGCGGGAGACAAGAGGAGTTGGAGGCGAGGACTGATTTGGGGACCAAGGTTCGAAATTGAGCTGTAGAGCTATTGAAGATGAAGAAGAAAATAATGAACTTATTAGGGAGATCCATTATTATCCACGCACAATTTGAAACATTTTTTTAACCAAGCTGCTTTTCCTAAAACAAGCACTGCTTAGAGGTTAAAAAGATATAACATTTATGTCCATCTTGACACCCACATTTCAATAAAACCCCGGAAAAGTTCAAGATTCCATTTATTCTTCAGTAGGTCTGTGACCTACATTCCCTAATCCTGGGATTGAGAGGGTCTAATGCTTTTGCAGGAAACCCGCCTGCGCAGCATGGGTGTAAACTGTATGTCTCGAGTTTAAGCTTAAACCAATGTTCTCTGCGATTAATTGTTTGTGTGAAATAATACATTCTACGTGAAACAATAGAAAAAGCATGGTAGGAATAAAAGGAAGAATAGCTCAATTGTTTAAGTCTGATTAAACAGAGTATACATATATGTACATATATCAATACCAGGACGAGATTGAAATTCTGTCAAGAAGACAAAAAGAATGTGACTTATAATCACATTTAATTGGATTAAATTTTGCGATGCGATGCGATATCTGTACCGATCCTTATAGCCGTAGCTAGATCATTGTAAAGAAAAAAATTTCTTGAATTAAATGTAGGAATTTGTCATTAAACTTTGGAAAGAGGCAAAAATCACAGAATAGAGTAATTCGTATTACATCACTTTATATGTCAAGAAAATCTATACGTCCATGTCTTCAATACAGAGAGAGACAAGAAGCTGAAATAATACACGAAGAAGAGTGTGTAATAATGAAAAATAAAATACATATAATAATGGAGATTATGACATAATATCGGCAGTTTTATAATTTTCAATGTGTGATTCAAGCAATAGAACTTACCTGTAGTAGAAGACTTCAAATTTATGTCCTTATTAATCTGTTTCAATGATTCATTGATTTGGGTGAGAGTAGTTTTCAGTGAATACAATCCAGTAGTGAAGAGCATTATCATACAATATAAGATACAATTACACCAGCCGTGATACCACTCGTACAGCGGTGGTTTAACTTTCAAACAAGAATAATAAGAATAATCAATTTATTGTAAAACATATTTTAAGCATTATTTTTATTTAAGCACGCTTTGTGGTTAGAGCACTAAATTATGCACGACAAGATGAAGATAGTCTAGAGAAATGTCCAAGGATAGAATCCATCTGTAAAAGTAAACTAAATGAACTAGAATAGCAGGCTATCAGATGGTTAGAGTTATATTTTTAAAAACCTATAAGTATGTACACATAAAGATTATTAATTTTAAAAACTAACAAACTTTGTATAAACTACATTTTTTTAACATTTACCAGTTTCAGTACTATTGTATCCTCAGTTTAAACAAAGTTTGTTAGTTTTTTTTTAAATTAATAATTATGTCCAACCACAAAAAATGCTATAAACATCAAAAATACACCTAATTATGATAAATTATTCAGAAAGCAAGATATCCACAATAAGTCGATTATTAAGAATGTTCTTAGGTTTTCACGGCCACTCAGAATCTTCAAGTTTGTGTTTACTGGGGTATTATGCCGTGTTTTTACGACCTTTCGGGCCGACGTTTCGGATCCCATTGCAGGGTCCATCATCAGGGCTGATGTGTTGTCTTGAATGTTGGTGTTGTGGTTAAGTATCGGCTTGCAATACCGTGCCGAAGTCATGATGTGTTTGTATTGTGTTGTATGTATGATTCATCCGTTGTCTGATCACTATCTCTGCGGAGTCTGTGACGAGAATGACTTTGAAGCGCCGGATACCAAGATGTTTTTAATTTGAGACCATCATCTCTATTAATGTTTATCGGATGCTTGTAGATTTCTAGTGCTTCCTTGATAAGACGCGCATGGTGACTCTTAGGCTTTCCAAGGATTTTCGGTTCGAATGCAAAATGATGGCCGGTATCCAGAAAATGCTCAGCCAGTGCTGATTTTTCTGGATGACCGAGTTTGCATGCCCGTTTGTGCTCGTTGACCCTTTTGGAAATGGTACGCGCCGTTTGCCCCACGTATACTTTATCGCAGTCTTGACAATCGAGTCTATACACACCGTCCGTTTCTAAGCGATCTCGATCCTTTGCTGATCTCAACATATCTTTAATTTTGAAGTTGGCACCAAAAAACTGTCTTAATGTCTCTTTTCTTGAGAGCTCTGGCAATTCTGTCTGTAACGCTTTGGACAAAAGGCAGAAAGGCGATGCCTTTGCACTCAGGTTCTGTATGTTTTTCAGGGCGAACAGACCTCGTACTTATGATGCGTTGTATCTGTCGCTTCTGGTAACCATTGCCTTCCAGTGCGTCGCTGAGTGTTATCATTTCCTCCTGTAGATATTCATCTTGGCATATCCTTTTGGCCCTCGTGGCCAAAGTGTTGATGAGACCTCTTTTTTGAGCAGGATGATGGTGGGAGTTCGCATGTAGATAACGGTTGGTATGTGTAGGCTTCCTATAAACTCTGTGTCCGAAACTCCCATCGGCTTTCTTTTTTATTTCCACATCAAGAAAAGGCAGCACGTTGTCTTTCTCTATCTCCATGGTGAACTTCAGGTTCTTGTGTAGTGAATTAAGGTGTCCCAAAAAATCACCTAATTTGTCTTCACCATGCGGCCAGATTGCAAACACGTCATCGACGTATCTCCACCAGACCTTCGGAGTAAAGGATGCTGTGTCCAGTGCTGTTTCTTCGAATTTCTCCATAAAAAAGTTAGCAATCACCGGAGAAAGTGGATTACCCATCGCTACGCCTTCCACTTGTTGGAAGAGCTCACCTTGGAAAGAAAAGTATCCACTCGTCAGGCAGTGCTCAAACAGTGCGCAGATGTCTTCATCATAAATTTCTTCCAACAGACTCATAGCGTCGTCCACAGGCACATTAGTGAAGAGGGATATGACGTCAAAACTGACTAGTATATCACCCCTTTCACACTTTATTTCTTTTAGCATATTGACGAAGTGTGCTGAGTCTTTCACCCATGAGGACGTCTTTCCCGTCTGCATCTGTAGGAGACCGGCCAAATATTGTGACAGCTTGTATGTTGGCGCTCCTATTGCGCTCACAATTGGTCTTAGTGGCACTCCATCCTTATGTATATTATTAGAATTCATAACAATGCATAAAAATCAATTGTACATTTTGATTAAGATTAATATTAGTGATGCAACGAATACGAATACGAATATTCGAATTCTCCGAATAGTAGATATTCACCGAATATTTGTATTCACCGAATATCATCACAATCTATTTATTCAAAAACAATCTATTTATAGAGTGCCACCAGTATAAATTGGCGTGCGAGGGAGGGCATCCCTGTCGCGAAACAGAAGTTGCCAGGGTGTAAATTAATTACACAATATGTACACAGTATACAAAGTATCCGGTACATTCACAAATATATATTCTTTTTACATTATTACATACATTTACAGTATAAATACATACATACATATATACATTATAACAGAAATTTGGTCGGGCAACACTAAAGAAACAAACCAGTAATATTGGTCCATTATTTGCTTTTTCAGCTTCGTAAAACTTTAAAACTACATTTACAATTATACTTGCACCACCTGCAAGGTGTAAAAGTGTTAACTCTTACAAAATAATTTCAATTTACCTAAATCTAATAACATGACCTCTCGTAAGCGTGAAAAAAGTGATATTTGGGAACATTTCGAAAAGAAATCCGGTAAGTTAAATTTAAATATGCCGGTGGTAAATTTTAATTATTAAATCTCTTAGTAAAAAAAGAACAGTGGTGAATTGTTCGTATTCGTATTCGTATTTGCCGAATTTGATATTGATTTAATATTTGATATAGATTTGATATTCGTATTTGGATTCGTATTCGCGAAAGTAGTATTCGTTGCATCACTAATTAATATAAATATCATCCTTGTGATGTAAAATACCACTGATTCCATTATTTTGTAATGTCAAAGCATACCTTATTATAAAATTACAAGCAATATTCGCAAAACATATTGGATGCACTAAAAATCAGCACAAACCAAAAAAAACACTCTGCTCTCTAATTGCATTAACTTATCATGAATTTCACGCTAGCAAGGTATGTATTTTAAATACATGAAGTCCAAGTGCGCTATCAAATGTACGTTGTATGTGTGAGATTTGAATTTATCTTTCATATACTTTGCTAGCTCAAAACCCAGAATAAGACTCATTTTGGATGACAAGGAGACAGGAGAGGTTAGGAAGAAAGAGAAATGAACACATTTGATCCCAAGTGTCAAAAATACAATATTTTTTGCATGAGACTCAAAGACACCTATGAGACTGAATGATATGATAAAAGTATTTCCAGTAGTAGCACTTCATTATCCTTCATTGGTTGTGCTAATTACGGGATTTATTACAAGTAAACTTTGAAATATGTTTCTTTCAAAGCGATCATCAATGAAGTCAGTGTCAGTGGCATTATACATGACGAGGATAGGATTACCTTTTACCTACCCATTAGTTTTGACTCTGGAATTATATACGACACCATACCACAGATTGTCACTAGATTCCAAAAACACAAAAGAAATGTCACAATGATCTTATAAGTGTTATCGTTTCCTGCACTCCTCTTGCTCCAGATGATTATTGACCGCGCCTGGAAACACAAATGCATCCACAATAATTGTGACCAGTGAGCTGAGCAATTAGGAATGCCAACCAATTTATGACACAAGATTTTATTGATCTAACGTTTATATTATGTATTTGGTAATTTTTTTTTTAAATAGAGATGCGAACAAGGAATACGTGTCACATCAATATTCTTACTATTTTCAAACTAAGCTAAACGCTTGTGCTATGAAAATAGGACTAACTTGCTAGTCTGGAGTGAGGTTCGAACCCGCGACCTTTGGATCACGAGGCGAGTGTCCTAACCACAAGACCATCAAGCTACTCGATTAAAAGTTGTTAAATAAAAATTTACTTAATGATATAAATGATTTAATTTGTCTTCTTCTTCTTCCTTTTAATAGGCCATTGTGGTCTGTTCTCCAGAGGATAGATTCCCAGCTGTCCATCAATCTTTTAGGCCTTCCGCGAAGGCGGGTTCAGTGAGGCTGATTATTTAATGCGATATAAGGGAGTCTATTGCTGTCCATTATCTGGACACGACCATACAGGTCCCTCCTTCACTATCTTCTCCATCGTGCAATGTCCTCATCCTCACACATTTTTCTTTTTCTGGTGTTCCTCATGCGACATTTAATTCATTACATGTACTCAATTTATTTACCTTTTCAACCAGTTTTCTCGCCTTTATTAAGCATTTAATGTGTATGTTACATCTAACAAACCCAACAGTGAGGGTCACAAATATATTTGTAGAGTGAACGAATCCCAGAACTTCTATTGCCTGATTTGGGGCTGCTCTTCTTTGATAATAGCCATACATTAAAGCACAAACTAAAAAAAAAATTATATTCAAAATATGTCCAAATTTTTCAAGAACACAATACAATTGGATATTATCCGCGGGGGGACATCGTTATTCAAGATATATTAAGATGTCTCATAGAGACAAAGCTATATTTTTTATATGGGAAAGTAGGCATGGAAGTCTTTTTGGGTGTTCATAAGGTTTACAATCGTACGGCTGGCTCAAGTGATCACTTTACACAATACAATGTTCACAAAATCTACCCATGATAAACCTAGGATTTCTTTGATGGGGACACAATATAAAATATTTTTTATTTTACTAAACGTTTTAAATAAAATGTATCTATTGGAATTATAAAAAAGTTCAAAATCTATAACTTTGATAACGAAATTCAAGTACGATGCCATCTAGGAGAAATTATAAGAGATTGCTCTTTATAACATGATGCTCCAGGACAGCAATATTTTGTATGAAAAACAACTGCGTTGCTAAGAAAGACGTTTTGTAGTACCGTAATTTGCGAATAAATAATATATGTTGATTAGGTACATTTTATTTTGTTGAATAGTAAAATAGTGTTATATTTATGAATGACTGTATTTTTTCATAGTTTTGTATTGTTTTTCCATGAAAAGTGAAAATCATCCGAAGAGACCGATTTTTAGTCATCAAAAAGTATTTTGGCACATTAATATTTCTCACATTAAATAATATAGTATCAATGCATCAACAACAATGGCCAATACTTCGATTGATTAAATACATATATTCTTTATTCCTTAATAAGGACTTTTTTTCTACTGGTCAGATCCAGGATTTCAATCGTTTTAAACCTTCTCTGGATAACGTCGATCATTTAGCAAAAAAAACACCCGTAAATCGGTCCAGTAATTTTTTAGTCTATAGCAGATACACATACAAATATCGAATTTTATATACATATACATATATAAACTGTTTACGTGGATGTTACCTGACAGAATATACATCGCCCAACCATAAATGACCCACCCTGTAGAATAAGACGCTAACCATACTGTTTTTCCCATCTGTTTGCTTTTTGTCAGTTTCATCGGGACCAGTCCAAATAACCGACAAAACATCCATGTGAGTACTATAAACCGACATGTTTCTGCTATTTTATCATTGGCTTTGTGAACTTTCGCAGGAAACAAGGCATTCAATCTTTTAAGGAACATCTTCAAACAGCTTGCCTATCTATTGAGCAAAGCTTATTTTTAATTTCCACAATTATTCAGATCCAGGATATATATACACCATATCCCGTTATCGTCTTTTTCAGATTATTTTATGTGTAAATATACAATTTTATTATACTATAAAGACGATTTCAAATAAAAGTATATTCATGAGTTGCTCAATCTGAGCTGATGAAATATAAACTATTCTATTTAGATACTTTGTATCAAAATATAAGCTGAAATAAAATTAAATAACTTTCTGAAAATGAATCATATAATATATTCATGTGAAGTGATATTTGATTAATGTTTATTCATTAATATTTTTTAAATATTCAAATGAAAAAATAATATCTTGGCATTAACGGATTTATGTAGATTATTATCTATGTTTATCATCTGATAAAATTTTACGTTTGTCACACAGTACCGTAGAGTTGAGGGAGAATGTTAATTGATTTTACGTTAATTCAAATAAATTTTACATAAACCTTCGGGTATCATTAGATTGAAAATAGGATCGAGGGTCGGAGCGGGGTACAAAGTGACCCCAGTCAAATTTGCATTTTAATGAATTATGATTGTTTTAAAATGTTCTATATTTTTAATTTTTTTTTTATGCAATGCGAACAAGATTCTACTAGTCACTTTATAAGAAACAGCAGTATTTTGAAGTCTCTACACTCACAAGCGCCCGGCCGGCAGAAGCCGTGATGACGTAACCAGATGTGCAGCGATCGCATACAAACCGCGCACGTGGATCCGGTGTGCCACAAATTGCGGAAGTGACGGTCCAATATTATAATATTTATTTCAAAAGGCATACAATTGAAAGTGGGACTGAATTATTGGGATTACTTTTAAATACATATAAGTACAAATGGGATAGAATTATTATGCATATTTTACATTCATTGCAAAATAAAATTATTATAAATCTATAGTAATGTGATCGTCAACAGTTTGATTAGTTTCATCGCAAATAAGACTAACCATTGTTTCTGTAATACATATGTATATAAAAGAACACCTCTCGCATGCTAGAAGTATTTTTCAATTAGTAATCATGGTGAGGCATTTATGTACAATATTATGAGCTGGGCGTCTAGATGAATAGAATGGATCTGAATTCCAGTGAAATCCGGATTTTGATGCGTAGCTAGCTGCATCATTTTGTTCGTAATTTTTTATGTCACTTTTCACACCATCTTCATCAATTTTCACATTGTTTACCATATCCGAAATAACTTCTGGGTTCAAGTTTTCAAATTCTAAATCATACTCAGAATCGTTATCATTATCCTCTTTCGATGAATCCATTAATTTCTCATATGGGTGTCTATTAGCTAGTAGCAAAAACTTAACAGGTGTTAAGTTTTTAATTAAAAATGTTCAAGCAACTATGACCTGATATCAATAGTTATGGAGATGTGCAATATCAAAGTTTGCATTTTTTCAATATTTCTGACTTATTTTTTGCAAAAAATTGAACCATCATCACAATAACTTATATCAATTATGAAAAATTCATTTGCTTCAGATTGTCTATAAAAAAAACAATGATTTTTCCCATTTTTGATTGTCTTACTATATATTATCATTTTACTTTCTTGGCCCGTTGTATTCATTAGGATATGGGGATTACAATGAGTATCAGATTAATATCATTAATATATGTGTAGTAAATAGTTTTGAAAATAAAAATTTTGGGGTCAAGTTGTGCCACATCCCGGAACAGGAGTGTTAACCTTCAAAGAGATTGTGAGATTACAATAATTGATGGATTGTGAACACCAAATTTGTGCTATTATTGGTCGTAGATATTTGATTAAAATCTTGTAGCAATGCCAGAATAACTTTGATTTATCAAAATTGTACAAAGCTAGGAAAAATATAGAAGAATTCAATATTAAGGGACTGGCAAAATTAAATTGTGAATTGTCAAAATCACACAGTGTTAAAACCTTACAGATGTCTTATAACAAAAAAAAGACAACAAATTATTGGAATCCTTAAGACTAGATTGATTCTCAATTCATCCTTAACAAAAATGGCACAATGAACTATTAAAATTATCATTCAGTATCACCCATGCAGGCAAATCTGTCAGTAGTCAATACATAGTTGCATGAAACACTGGGAGACAAATCTAAGAGGATCTACTTGTCTTTGAATCATGACAGAAAATATCCGAGCCACACAAGATTCTCAGTGGATTCTCTTTCTTTATCTGACAAATCTGTGTGAAGAACCCCGTATAAGAAGCCCGGATTCCTATATATGTCAGCATTCTAACAATGGTGGTTATTTTATTCAATGATCATAAAATCATGAGTCAGCTAGTTTAGACTGCAAATTCTTCTTTTTTTTAAATAGAGTGGCGAACTTGGAATACGCGTCGCATCAATATTCTCAAACTAAGCCAAAAGTCTGTACTATGAAAATAGGACTGATGTCCTAGAATGGGGCTCAAACCACAGACCACCAGATCACTAGGCAAGCGTCATGACCGCTACTCCAATAAGCTACTCAAAAAATCAAGCAAAATTATTGCTAAAAGAACCCAGCAAATAAATGCCAAGACAAACAATACGTGAACAAAGAAGTTTTTTTACAAGGCTCCTTTATTCTTAAATGTTTCTTCTGAAAACAGGTACCTAATACATTGTCACTTTTAAAAAAATGATTAAGGATGTTATCCTGAATGACAAGTGATATTCAATCATTATTGGTATCCATTTTGTGGTAGTTAGTGTGGACACCCTACTTTTACCATTTCTTACTGACACAAAATTATTTGTGAAGAAATTATTGTCACCTGTATGTGCATAAATACCCAACTGTGGACAGGTCATAATTAATCATATCGCGAACATACATTTAATTTTTTTACATACATACAATTTTTTTAATTTTGCTATTGCTTTGGTATTCTATAAATCTACATGTTGTTAATATCCATACATATAATTCTTTACATATCATCGCTGTATATATAATAAAACATTATAAGATGAACGAATCAATTTGTCAATTTTTCATATAAATAATGGAGATATACTAAAAAACATTGCTGTTCATCTGGAAAGTCTGCCTAGTAATTATTTAAAATATTTTTTATAAATCTAATCTGTGCAATTATTTTTTAAAACAGTTTCATTCGTTTATCTCAGAATGTAGTATAACAGCACATAGGCTTAATTATATGTACAGCGACGATATACTCTTTTAACTTTCACTATTGCTTATGTATTCAATAGTTAATATATACATATACTATTCACATTTTATATTTATATCATCAGTTAATCAAATATTACTCAATTATTAAACTCCTGATGCCTTACGTAATGTCTTCATAAATCTTGAATGTTCTGCCAAAAATATGGGTCTCATAGTAAATCAGCAGAAGACCAAATACATGGCCGTAGGACGCACCCAACAAATCCCAACTCTCTCATGTGGAAGTCAAAATTTTGGAACGGTACCAAAATTTACATACCTAGGATCCCGGATAACAACCAACAATAATACTACAGAGGAAATCCAGAAGCACATAGTGAAGACAAATCGCTGTGTTTTTTTGTTGTGCTATTTTTTCCACATACAAAAACAGATAAAATCCAGACTGCTGTTCAGAAACACCAAGATATTAGTGTACAAAATGCTTGCTAGGCCAGCACTCACGTTTGCAGCTGAGACGTGGGTACTAACTAAGAGGAATGAGCGAGCACTGGACATTTTTGAAAGAAAAATATTGAGGCGTATCTTCAGACCGGTTCTAGAAAATGGACTTTGGCGGATACGTTACAACAATGAGCTCTATACTCTGTTTAAGGAGCTAAACGTCACAAAATTTAAAAAAACTGGGAAGACTTCGATGGCTGGGTCATGTGGACCGAATGTCCGAATAACCGAACATCAAGTACCAAAGTCCCTGCTGAACTCAAGGTGGATGGGGCGAAGAAGCTTAGGAAGGCCAAAATTAAGATGGAGCGACAACGTTCTCAAAGACATATCTGCCTTGGAGCTTCGGAACTTCGGAACTGGAGAGAGCTGGCACTAAACTGAGTTGAGTGGAGGAAGACTGTTGAGGAGGCCAAGACCCATCATTGGTTGTAGCGCCAAGAGTGATAATGATGATCCTCAATTATTGATTAATTGTATAGTTATGTAGTATTTTCTTTTATATTTATATTATTTTGTTCTCACTATATTGTCAACTGCTCATCTCGGCACGGGTTCTTCCTAGTGAGATGAGTGGCTCCTTTTCCTACCGACGTATATCGAGATGAAGATAATTAAATAAATAAGCTTTTCTCCCATCACATGTGTCATACATACAATATATATTGCGCTGACCTTAACACTGATGCTGATATTCTTGCGGATACTCTATTATCATTAAAAAAATCACTCCACTACAACATCCATTTTCTTGAGGTTAATCTGAACCCATACTTCTAGATTCAGCCAAGGCCCACCCAGGGCTGTCGAGCCTACGACAATGATGATAGAACACATTACACCAATTATTTATTTACATATTCTTACATAATCACGCTACATTGATACACCAAAGATAGTAGAACCTCGTTAATTCGAAATTCAAGGGACCAAAAAAAATTTGATTTATGCGGAACCCCGTTAATTCAAAATTTTAGGTACAAAAAAAATCGCGATATGCTTGTGAAATTCGCCAAAAATCGTAAAACTTTGTTAAATTTATGCTTATATCTAATGAAATCATTTTGAAAACGCAATATTTATTACGAAAACATTGTGACATTTCTATTGCCAAAGTACATATTTGCTGTTCTCACTTGCGAAAAAATCGAAATATTTTTTTCAATTTGGTCACATTTCAAAAAATTTCGAGCTACGCAAACTAAAATGTATTGATGTCTGGCGCAAGGGGCTAAAAAATATTTCGAATTACTGGGATTTTCGTATTATCGGGGTTAATCTACTATGAAATTCACATTATTTGCAGACATAATAATCAAAAATTTAAAATAATTAATATGAAGAGAAAACATTATGGAATGCCTAGCAGCAAGAATGGATACCAAAATACCATTTAATTTAGACAATGATTTAATTAAAAATAATTATTTACATTTCTTATAAAAGACTAGCTGTTCACACCCGGCGTTGCACGGGTTAAGGATTAAATTAAAATACATTTGTGGGGGGAAACAATTGTAAATCTTTAAGATTTCGAATTATGGCGAATTTCGAATTATCGGGGTTCGAATTAACGGGGTTTTTATTGTATACATCTGCATGTTGCTAGAGCAGGCACTTGTAATTGTGATAGTGAGCTAAGTTTTAAATAATATGTAATGATTTTATGTCTTTTGTGCCCAGTATTTTGTTAGTGTAAAAAATGTTAATAACTTTTACTTCAATAAAAAATAGCTTTACATTAACTATGTATGAAATCGCATAAATATATAACTAAACTAAATAAAACTAAACCACAATTCCAAATCAAGACAGCGACAAAATCAAATTTGCAATCATGTAAAACGTCATTAATTTGAAATTTGCAAAAATTTCACAAAAATTTGATTTGCAGTCCTAAACACGTGCAACAGTAATATTGTCACAAGATAGTAGAAGCAGAAAGAATTGCATGTAATCGAGGACTTTACAGCATTCTACATTTCTTTCACTAAAGTGGAAATTACTACAAAGGTACACAATCCAACAGCTTCGCGAGACATCTAGAAAACGGGTCTCTATAAATACGCAAGCATCATACTGTGTTGCTTAACAGGCTGTTTAACAGGTGATACACGACATAAAGTGAGTGAATTGAAAACCATAAACAAGTACTAGACGTAAGTAAAGCAATACAGTGGGTACCTACGTGTGAACTAGCAGTACAAGTGAAACGACCTTGCGATAGACAAAAGTGCAGCGACTTAAAGAAGTACCAGACATTCTAGTGACATTTAATTTGAATTAAAGAATGGTGCTCTGATTAAATTTGTGTCCAGTAATTTCATTAAATTAATAAATTGATAATTAATTTCCAGTGTTTCATTTGCCTCTCTTAGACATGACCACATGACAATATTTTATTCTCTAAAACTAATTACTAAATTCTTTTTTTATTTTTTATAATACTAACAAAACATTAACCAGCCATTACATTTTGTATTATACTAAAGTTATTAAAAAACATTTAATTTATAAAATTTATTACATGACTAAGTACAAAATTTACTAAACATTTAACTTATTAATAACATAAGGCGGGTATGAAACATTGGAATGTCATGATGCCTTGGCTTTCAATAAAGAGGTTAACCATCTTTTGGTGTGACATGGAGCAAAGAACCTTGCTGTGAGTTATCTGATCGGCACTCAGAAACATAGCAAACTTCTTGATATCTATCCTGCAAATGATGAAGCCTTCATCTCTTTGGTCATCCTCATCTTCAACTACTTTGTCAGCATCTATAAATGATAAATAAAAACTTCGGTAATCTTCGAAAATAAAGTGAATTTGTGACACTTTGTGTCTGTTTTTATTTTTTTAGATATAAAGTGGGGTATCAGTGATTCGGCCGGGGTTAAACCACCTTGAGGCATCTAGATGGGCACCCAGAATCCTACAGTGGAGGCCCTGGACCAAAAGTAGAAGCGTTGGAAGACTTCCCAAAAGGTGGTCTGATGACATTGTCCAGCAAGCAGAAAAAACCTGGATGAGAAGGGGGAGGAAAATGGAAGAGGCCTACATCCAGCAGTGGAGGGAAGAAGGCTGAGGAAGAAGAAGTTTACGGCATACATTGATTAATATTTTCCCTGTATATACACAAAATTTTATAAAATTATTTTGAATATTTAAAAATAACAATTTGTGCTGTCCCGCTAAGATCCTTCTGCATGACGTGATATCAGATAAAATACATACCATCAAAATGATCCACAGTCATGTTCTGAAACCTGGATGAAACTGTTGCCATGTCTGTTTTGATTTGAAGAATAAACTGACCAGAAGAATTCGCCTTCACTATCAACTCAGGAGACATACTTTTCATGCGGTCAACCGTTGACCTCAGATGCTTCAAAGCGGGCATAACTATTGATATCTGCAATGAATACAAGCACTGACTTATTTATGGTAAAACATTGCAATATCTATATTTTTATTGCGCTAGATCTGCAGTAAGTAATGCATTTTTCCATTGACAGCTTACAAAAACCAAATCGCAACCAAACCCTGCCATTATCGAGAAACAAAGCAAGAAGTTTAGATTGTTTTAAAATACATGCAGATAATATTTAATGTGTAGAAATGTTATACCCATAAACTAGTATCTACTAGTCACATATAAAAATAACATATTTATATAATAATATTTATACAAATTTAATAATTTATACATATATGTTTTAAAATAATTTTAACTTTTTATTTTTTTTAAATAAAAAAAATAAATAATAATAATCTATGAATCTCGCCACTTTTTTTTCGGTGCTAGCCAATCTAGCTGTCACGCTATACGTCAAACACTTGACAACGGTGTCTTATTTCATTTCAAATTTCTATACCTCTATACATACTTTTAACAGAACAAACATTTTTAATACAATCCAAGGCCACAACCTTTTTTAACAAAAAACTGTAAAATACATAGCAGATTAATGAAGCAGCTTAGCTGTCCAACATATTAAATTAAGGAGTTTTACAGCAATCAAATATGATCAAAAAAATTAATGAGAACAGTGGAGCATTACAGAAGGATTAGAACAACATTGTGAATGCTTACGTGGTAACTCTGTACATTTGGTTCATTATAACCCCGCCATGCCTTTCTAGGAATAACCATAACGGGCACATCATGCGTGACTTGTCGAGTGTGCATCAAGTTAAGGGAAGGCTGAAACATAAGCACAATATAGAAGACACAAATCTTGAGGAAAGTGAACATAATTATTTATTAATTAAATTAATTTTACAAAAAGTGATTATTTAAAACACAGACAAAAAAAAAATATATGTACAGCCTTGAATAGAAAATATTCTTTACACTTTGGGTGAAATGTCCACAGAATTTTTAATATTCAGTATGAAGTACTCTCGTAATAGTCGAAGATAATCCAGAAATATTGAAAGAAAAAAGAAAACTTTATCGTTTATCTCCATAACTGTATAAATTTCATCCAAAGTGTAAAACATATTTTCTATTAAAAATTGAATAAAGAGGACTCCTCTAAAGTTTTTGCTATTGGCTACGAGAAATTTAATATTTTAACGGCAACATTGCAATGCAAACATATTGATCTAGAATAGCCTGATTCAGAAGTAAGGGAGTTCAATTGGCAAGTTGACTTTTAACCTAATATACATATTTCTTTTATAAATTCAGGGTTATTGAGCCACTTTTTATTTTAGTAAACTAATTTCGTTAAAAGATTCAAATGCTTTGATCAATAAAATGAGTTTTGTAGGAGACCTAGAAGAGCAATAATATAATCAAGAAGATATTTTTACTTCCCGGTTCAGAAGAAAATTTTTATAAATACATCTAGGTAATGTAAAAAAAATATGTTTTGTTTACTAGGGGATGCAAGAATATATTAGGTCCTTACATATGAAATTGACGTTTTACCATACTGGCAAATTTGATCTCAAATATCTTCTCTTTGGTTAGGAATTCCAAATCCAAATTTATACAGCTATTTACTCATGTATTTGTGTTTTGAAAATTATAATTCATTTGTTTTTTCCTCAATTGTTTTTTTCTTTGCGAGACTCAGTTTACAAAATGAAAAACTTGAAATATCGCGTTATTTACGAGTACGAGTTCCACCGTGGCACCAGTGCTGCAGAAACGGCTCGAAGGATTAATGATGTTGTATGGCGACGGTGCCGCAAAAGAAAACACAGTGCGTTTTTGGTTCCAACGTTTTCGTTCTGGAAATTTCGACCTGCAGAACAAGCCCCGTGGACGGCCGGAGACCAAAGTTGATAATGAAGAATTGAAGGCTATTGTGGAAGCGGATCCATCGCAAACCACATCCGAGTTAGCTCCAGGCTGCGGTGTTAGTGATAAAACTGTTTTAATCCACTTGAAGCAAATTGGTAAGGTGAAAAAGCTTGAAAGGTGGGTACCTCACGAATTGAGTGAAGCAAATCAATAAACGCGCGTTACTTGTGAGCGTTTGGTGGACTAGTGCTGGTGTCGTTCACTACAGCTTTCTTAAATCTGGCCAACGATTACGGCAGATGTCTATAGTCAGCAACTGCAAACCATGATGGAAAAGCTAGCTGCTAAACAACCGAGGCTGGTTAATCGCTCTAGGCCACTGCTGCTTCATGATAACGCTAGACCACACACTGCACAACAGACGGCTACCAAATTAGAGGAGCTTCAATTGGAATGTCTAAGACATCCACCGTACTCTCCGGACCTTGCCCCAACAGATTACCATTTTTTTCGAAATTTGGATAACTTCTTGCAAAGGAAAAAATTCAACTCCGATGGGGCAGTCCAAACCGCCTTCAAAGATTTTATTGATTCCCTTCCGAATGGTTTTTTTAGTAAAGGGATCGATGAACTACCTATGAGATGGCAAAAGTGCATAGATAGCAATGGTACATACTTTGATTAAATAAATATATTATAATAAAAAAAAATCGACTTTATGTTCCTCCCATACTAAACGTCAATTTCATATGTAAGGACCTAATATTACTTTAACTGCAGTATAAATACACACGCCTTATATATCTGTGGGCAAAAGGAACAGTCCAATAAGGAAAAAAAATGCAGGCTTTCAGGAGAGCCAAAACAAAATTTGGGAATTTTGCTTGTTTATGAAATACCTCATAAAGCGTTTGCTTTTGCACAAGAACGTCGAGCCAAGTTGACTAATGTGGTTGTTTCTTTTGCCAAATTTTTCAAATAATTAATCATGTCATTTGTCCTTTTTCAAAAAATTAAAAAATAGACACATTTATTTTTTGACTCGTCTAATTTTTCCTTGCTAGATATGCATCTAAAGAACAACTCTGCATACTTAACTCAACTTATTCGGTTGTTCCTTTGGCCCAGATATATATGCTTCTACTGTAACTCAATCCCCTCTCCAAAGGGATTTAGTTCATTTCTGTACAATTTTATACTCTGTGGGTATAATGGTCAGAAAATAATTTCTGGCCTTGATGGATAAGAACTACACAAGTTGGGGAGGGATCGGGACGGTGGCAGTTTGAGGCGTGAAGAAGAATAAAAATATCAATGCATTCTCTCAACAAGTAATCTTGGTGAATTTAGCTGAAGGATTTCCTAGATAAAATATTTTAGCCTTCCAGCCAAATTGGAAATCAATATTCTCTACAATAACATACAAATAAAGCGGGTAAATTAAACTAGTTTGTGCTGAGTGACCGGTAAATTAAACAAGTTTTTACTGAGTAACGGGTAAATTAAACAAGTCTGTGTTGAGTAACGGGTAAGTTAAACAAGTCTGTGTTGAGTAACAGGTGAATTAAACAAGTTTGTGCTGAGTAACCAGTGAATTAAACAAGTTTGTACTGATTAACGGGTGAATTAGACAAATCTTTGCTGAGTAACGGGTGAATTAAAAAGTAAATAAAAAACGACATTACCAATTCAATTTCAAGTGTTAAACAAGGAAATTGTTTGTTGGTGAGTTTGATCTTTATACATTTGGCAGTCTGTTTCAAGGAGGAGAGAGATCTGGCTAAATTACCTGGAAATAAAAATTAAATTAGAATTACAAAAATATTTAAATATTAATATTATAAATAAGTTACACCCTAAAAAACAGCATGACCATTTATATTCTTGACCCCACAGAAAAAATGCTATAAGTTAGGTTCAAAATAAATTCAGTTTTTAAAAAAATATTTTCAAAATTCCTAAAGCATACATGCGAAGACAGAAAATGGAAAGCTGGAAAAATGCAAAACTACAGATACCTATGCGTAATAATATTGTATTTTGCGTATATGTACCTATTCCTCAATTTTCACAGCCTTTTTAAAGCAGTTTCATCTTAACATGGCTTTGAAAAATTTGTTTTAAAAGACAATGATCCAATTATTTATTTATTTATTTATTTATTTATTTATTTATTCATACGCCAATCGGCTATATACATTGATTTTACAAAAATAATAGACTTAAATGAATGGATTAGGAAAATTGCACATATATAAAAAAACAATACTAGCATAGTAACAACATGGTATAATCATATAGGGTTGAGAGTAATTTTAATACTGTGATAACAATCTTTTTGCCGCCGATGATGATGATGAGAATGAGACGTATGATTCATCGAAGAAGTTG
Organism: Agrypnia vestita; assembly: GCA_016648135.1. NCBI lineage: Eukaryota > Metazoa > Arthropoda > Insecta > Trichoptera > Phryganeidae > Agrypnia > Agrypnia vestita. The sequence goes on from JADDOH010000068.1 coordinate 692,428, forward strand.
ATATCAACACAGTGGCTATTCACCAGATTGGCAATCCTATTTCTTGGGCCATTGTACACGTATTATAGTTAGACCTTTACATGCGAACATTCAAAGATTCAAATGTTCATGTCTGATAAATTAATTTTATTTAAATAAATGCAAAATTCAAAATTGTACCGGAAATGCAAACAGCAGCAGTGTGTAAATTTAGATTTTATCTGTGTCACGAACAAACTGACTGTTTTCAAATCTGTGCACAGGCACATCCTAATATATGGCCACCAAATATGGATCCTAACGGAGAGAGTGAAAGCAAGGATCCAGGCAGCCGAGACGAGTTTTCTAAGGGGGGTAGCGGGAGTCACACTGGTAGAAAGTGTGAGAAGTACCAACATAAGTCACACTGGTAGAAAGTGTGAGAAGTACCAACATAAGGCACACACTCAGCATGGCACCCTTACTGCTACATATAGAAAAATCACAAATTAGGGGGCTCAGATATGTTCTAAGAATGCCAGAACAATTACTGGCGACCGTTGGATTGCTCCAGACTAATCCAAGAGTAACATCAACAAAAAAGTACAAAGACAGAATGAGTTTTAAAGTACAGAAGCAGCACAAGGCAGGGGAATAAGGAAAACATCTTATCGAGTCTTTGGGCCCCTAACCTTACTATGAAAATGATGATGATCTCTGCCGCTAAACATGACTGAAAGAGAGGCCGCTTTTAGTAATATTTCTCTTCCTCAAGTGTCTAAGTTTCGTGCAGAGTCTTAAAATGTTATAAATATTGAGGGTATTGTAACATAAGGCATTAAGTCAGATTTTGATGGGTTTTGTTTTAAAACCATCAAAATGTGACGTAATACCTTTATTTAATGCAGGAAATTACCACTTTAAAAATATAGCGGTATCATTACCGGCTGCGATATCTATTAGTTCATGAGGAAGACTATAGATGTCTCTAGCATAGTCCATTCAAATAAATGAAAGATTTTCAGATTTGGAACATATATAGAACTTTCAAAAATTTGATAATATGGAGATATTCTTACGATAGAATTGGTGTAGAGTGAACACTTAAACCAGCTAATACAAGTCGAAAGCCCTGTGCCATTGTATAAAAAAACTTCCATACAAGTTCCTCATATAAATAGCTTTCTCTGTAAGACTTCTATAATTTATCATAATTTATTTTCTCTGTGAAATTATAAATCCTGTAGCTATATGTTTGATACACATACAAATTAAGAAAGAGAAGCATACCTGTACCAAACCCTAAATATATCTCCCTATGTGTATCATCGACACCTTCCATGTGATATTCGGAGAAAAAAGATGCTTGATCAAGGTAACACCACACCTTTGGTGGTGTTGGGCTGGAGTTTTCATCGGACACTATGAAGTACACTTTATCATGTGACAACCTCAATATGCATTCCTTGGCAATCTTGGATAAAGTGGTCACTATATCTGAAAATGGTTTTATAGCATCACTTTCGTCCAATAATTTAACAGAAGTATAAAATGTCATGAAAAATTTAAACACTTCCGGAGCTTGTAACTAAGATCATTCTGAAATTAAAATGTTCGGTAAAAAACAACTTAATGTTTTCTGAGTCGTGGGTTCGAGAGTTTATTTTTTGACATATTCCATTGCTAATGGCATAGGTGTTTGTAAATATTTATTTGCCTCTAAGATTATTTAGATGTCTTGAGTTAGCAGTTATCATAAATGTCGAAGTAATTGATCAATTAAATAAATAAATATATTTCTAATTCATAGCTTCACAATGATTCACAAAAAAGGAAATACTCACTTGTAAATTCTCTCATGGGGACGGAATCGACCATGACAGCTCGAAACTTCATGTTTTATGAATAAAGACATAAATTATTCGTCTAAAAATAAGAGTATTAAGGTAATGTTATTCAAGTTAATTAACATATTTCTTTCAAACTTCTGTAAACATAAACAACTACACTACTAACGTACAATCCACAAAAGGTAGGTATGAATGATGACATTTGACGATTTTCCCGCTCCCGGCGCTCATATGGTATCACGTGTTTTAGACTTTCAACGCGGGATGTCGCTCATTGTCCGAATATTTCCCAACTTCTATCGCTAGACAGCACCACTGCCTATGAAAGGAACCAAAATAAACGTTTTCTATTTCATATCGTGTCGTATTATCTATCTCCCTCACACTAATCCGATTCCCGTTTTAGAACGAATGAAATAGTAAAACATCGTACTTGTATACGCACTTTGGTGAAAATCAACGAAAAATGACATTATATCAATGATTATATTCGTAAATATGGACTTTGCTGCGAAATGGTGCTCATTTGTGACGATTAATTTGTATGAAATTTAATTTACTAAGTGATTATCATAGCAAAAGAGGATGGCGCGTCGTGATATCGCAGAGTGAGTAATCAATATCTTAAAACCGTCGGTTCATTTTGAAACTGGAAACGTTGGATTCGGATACGAATTTTGTCCGTTATTTATTCATATCACTATCGGTCATTGTAACACGTAGGTCGATATCGCGGACACTAAAATTTTGTCGTCTTTTGTAATTATTGTTTAGAGCATTTGTTTTGTCAACAATTTAGTCTCTGACCATTTGATGTATCAGTGACATGGCATCTCCCATCCTATTTTTTCTGCCATTGCACTTTTCCTAGACAAGGTTCACGTTTACGTGAAGTACCTAGGTCACAGCTGTCATTTTATCAAATCAATCATTGCACCGAATTATTTATAATGCACGTTGAATATTCAGGGCGTTTTCCGAACCTAAATCGTTCTAATGATGTTTTAGTTCTTTTCAAGGCGAGGCGAAATATGTAGTATATTTTTTGGGTCCAATGTTTATTATCTAGGTCTATAATCTATTACGTGTTATTGCTTAGAAAAATTATGTTCTGTGATTATTTTGCTTGCAATTTTGAGGTTATGATTTCAAAGTAAGAGTCGTTACTTCAGATTACTGAGATTACATAACGAATGATTTGTATATACCGTTATTATATTATGTAAATAAGTCTTCTATGAATACGTACGATTGATTGATATTCATTATTTTTTGTGAAGTTGATATTTTATAATGCCATTTTTATTTTTGCGTACTAGGAAAGTTCGTGGGATTTTTTTAGTTTTCATACTTTTATTTATGCGCTCACACGAGCAGTAAGAAGTCGGAATCCATAGCTAGTAGCTAGAGATATTTTTAGTATATCCCCCAAGGAATTGAGTTCAGCCATCTATGAAAAGAAAAAACAAACATATCAGCGGGGGGCGGCATTTGAAGACAAGCGGTCTGTAAATTGCGATTTCATTAAATTAATTTGCTACCTTTAGAGACAACGTTTTATGATATAAGTATGATAATTAAAAAATAAACTTGCCTAAATTTTTACCAGAGGCAGAATGACAACCCGTCGGGATATTTAGAATTTGTGCGGCCCCCTGAACGTTTAAAAAGAGCCAAAATAAAATAATTTCAAGAAATTAGTTTCACAACAAAGCTCTGTTATCGGAAATTCGATTTTATATTATTAAAGCGACAATATAAGGTTTATATCATTGGTAAACATGTTTGTCAAACGAAACTTATAATATAGCTTGGGCGAGAAGAATATTATTGATTTATTTTTTACAATAAATTTTAATGTTTAAAATTATGTCTCTAAAGTCATTATTTATGTTAGGTATTGTTGATAATATTAATAGATTTGTAAGCACAATAATAGTATTTAAATTATCAATATGGTGAAATGACTATTATTTTAAGTTTTCCAGCTGGACTCTCATTTGAAAGTTCATCTTGTTATGTAGGTAGGTAGGTACCTAATTGCATCACGAAACTCCAGCTGGGCGAATTTGAGCTTCATGCAAGATTAAGCTTCAAAAACCACAAAAGAAACCTCGCTTGTTTACAAAAGAACGATTTAAAAACATACAAAACGAATAAATCTATTCTCACTGATTTACGTTATGATAATAGACATAAGTCTTTACTGTTATTATAATATAACATTTAACACTTCGTCAATGTTGACGTAATGGGTATTATATAAAAAAAATGCTAATATTATTTTAAAACTTAGTAGAAATTAGATTCACACACATCAATTAATTTTATATAAAATTATAAGCAATATTTCCGCTTATAATAATAAAAATATTGATGTTTGACACATGTTTTGACATTTCTCATAGAAAATTTACGCGAACATAAATATCTAACTACTTCCCGTCTATTTTTTTTTTTTTAATAGAGATGCGAACACGGAATCATCAATATTCTTCCTATTTTCAAATTAAGCTAAACGCTTGTGCTATGAAAATAGGACTAACTTGCTTGTCTGGAGTGAGATTCGAACCTGCGACCTTTGGATCACGAGGCGAGAGTCCTAACCACAAAACCAACAAGCTACTCATTTGGTCTTAGGATATTTTTTTATTGATTTCTACTCTTTACATTGCAGTAGTATAGACAGTTATATTATTCAATAGTACTACAAATACATTTTTCATTTAACTAATAACGCCCCACTAGGTAAAACCTGTTCTGGAGGTAGTCTAATTACTCAATTAAAAAAAATTCTTATTCTGGGTTAACAACACTCAATTAGTTATTAATACAAAAAAAGATCGAAACAATGATAATGAAAATAAAAACTTAGGGGATTACACCACCTTTACATTTTTAAAAAATGTTTTTTTTTCTTTATTTAATTTTTGTTTTTTTTATTTTTGTTTTATTTTTTTTTTTTTTTTATTTACTTATCAATAAAAAATACCACTTTCTTTACCAATTACATTACTCTTTCTTGTCGGCTTCAAATTTGTCCCGACCCTCACCTTCCCGGCTTGAGACCCCGTTATTCAAAAAGTAGCTTCGTTATTGCAATTATTAATTAGTATGGTAAGTGAATTTTTAAACGAATTACATAATATCACAAAAACTATTAAACGAAATCGACTTTGATCAAATTTGTCATAAGTACCTACTTCTTACTAATAACATTATATATTATGTAGCGTAATATTTTTCTGATAAAAAGCGCCATTTGCTTATTAAAAATTAAACTGATCTTACTTGCACCATAAAAAATTCTATTTTTTCGTTTCGCTGCATCATTTAGTCATTTCATCAAGAAAATAATTAACCATCCTTTCCTCGCTCATACGTTCCACATGACCAAACCATCTCAGCACTCCTTTCTTTATTCTATCTACCACACCACATTCACTTCTAATTTGTTCATTCCTCGCTCTACCGACCAAAGATTTTCTACACAAGCGTCTTAGTGACCGCATTTCCACCGCATTCATTCCTTCTTTGCCGATTCCAGGCTTCACTTCCATACATCAAGGTTGGCACTAAAACACCATTATGTACCGCTAGTCTTGCTTCCTTTAACAGATTCTTATTTTGGATGTGAAACAAATCAATCTACGCGAAAAATACTAGCTTATATAAACTCAAACAAACAAACCTCAAAGAAACTCAAAACATAATTCCTTCACAAGATACAGCAGATACAAAGATTCTCTACAAGTTCCAAGAACACGAAGCACTTGAGAATAAAGGAAATTTAGGATAATTTAGGTAAATGTATAAAAATCTGTATCCGAACAATTTAAAAACAATGATAAAAATTTGGATTAGAGAAATGGGTCGACCAATTATTGGAGCACAACCAAAAAAGTGACAACTTGGATGTCGTTTGCCAGGTAACATATTATAAGAGAGTTATCAAGATTGCAAGTATACTGTGTATTATTTGTGGCAGAGTATAGACGACCAATTTCAACCAATTTGTATTTTGACAAATCATCAATTTCTTAATTAATTTGTATCTTGTTAAGTTCTCATTGTAAACTTTGCCTGTTTCAGCACAGAGTTCTCTAGTGAGACGGGCATAGTAAAAATCAACCTAGATTAAATGTTAATTATGTATTGGTGCAGTCCCTCTTACAGTATGGTATTATTGGGTGGGGAGGGGCTTATAAGTCCACCATACAGCCATTAATCATAATACAAAAAATAATTATTAAAACGATTTTCAAAAAACCTTGTGACTATCTATCCTACTGTAAATATATTTCAAGAGTTTAATGTACACACTCACAAAAATATAAAAAACAAACTCCCTATGCCAAATTTACAAAGATTATTTTATAGATAATTCTCACCCCTTAGACTGTACATATAAGTAACAGACAGAACAAAGGGACAAATAAAGATACCAACCTTAAGAACCACCATAACACAATATCATTATATATACTTGGGAGTTAAATGGTACAATACGTTGTCGCAAAAAAAATTTCAAGGAACATTCCAAAATACGAACAGTTTAAGAAAGAAGTCAAATCCTTGATTTTGGACAACGATGTAACATTGCCCACATGTCTCAAATGGTTCGTGTATAAAAAAATTATTACTTCTAAATGGTTTCTGCTTTTGTACTCTAATTTGGCTTGAAAATACTCCTCCCTAAAGCTCGAGTTTTGGCTCATATTATGGGAAGTATAATGTCTTTAAAATGTTATAACATAACATAGAATTAATTTATTATGAAAAACACTTTTATGTATCTACTGTATAAATAAATATAATAAATAAATAAAATGATTCAATGCGAGAACAATAGATTCCAGTATCCTCAATGTATACTTTTTGATGATTTTGGGAGTTTTGAGTCTCAAATTAGCTGTACATCGTGTATTTCTTCAGTTTGAAACTAGCCTATTCAATTCTTCGATATTTTGATTTTCTTTTATTTAAAAAGGCTCTAAAAATATTATTTTTAAAAAAAGTCTTCCTTCATCGTATCCTGGTCACCCTGTAATCTACACGTTAACCGGAATAGAAGGTGTTTAGCCAATATTATGGGGTATAATTCAATAATTTAACATAATCATATTTCACATTTAATGTGTATGTGTAGTGTGAAGGTGATTGTTATTAATTAGTGCAGGTTTCACTGAAAGGTGGCCATTTACACCCAACGATCATCGTCTTCAACACTTCCTGAAAGGTCAAAGACCTATTATTTCTAGCATGCGATGTAGAGTGGTCAACTACGTTCTTGTTAACTTTTTAAAAAATGTACTTGAAATAATTTATGTCCTCCATTTTCACCTCAGAAAGACTCTCCCTTCGACAACGATGTCCCCCAAAAATATTATCAACCGGTTCGCTAATATTATTTCGGTATCCACTCGAAAATTTTAATTACACGTACATAATTTATTCTATTTTTAGTACCTTGAGAAAGACTAAATGAATTATGCAAGCCGTATCTTTTTCATGTATAGTGGTCTCCGATATTATTAACTACTTCAATTGGCGCTTAACACCACGTTGACATTTATAAAAAAAAGTTTTTTTGCTTTATTTTACGCTCTAAGAATAATTTGAGTCACCACTCATTCAAAAGTTTCAAAAATTGACTTAGCTATAGCAATTTTAAGCTAGCGTGGTAGGTGAATTTTTAAACTAATTACGTTAATTATCTGCGTTTTTCTCGAAACTCTTTTTCAGACTGGTGGAGATAATATCTCAAATACTTACTATTAAACAAAGTTAATTTTCTTAAAATTTTGCACACAGTTCAAACAACATCATATACGATGTAGCGCAAGATTTTTTTAAATAAAATACGCCATTTGTTTTTTTTTGTTTTTTTAGCAAAATATGAAAAATATTTTAAATTGATCTCTTTTGCACAACAAAAAATCATTTTTTTTCGATTCGCTACGTAATAGACATTACATCATTTAACAAGAAAATAATTAACTTTCTCATTTCACTAAAATCTGGCGACACGATTATCTCCACAGGCTGCCTGCGTCACGGAGAAGGGACTGCACATAACTCAGCCATTTTGGAATTATTGAATTTTATTAATAAAAAATACTGTCATAGGATCGTGGCTGTGAGAGGCAAATGAAACACTTAAAAAAATTAAACTTTTATTTAATACGCAAAGTTACTGGATTTTCCAATCATCTTTTGGAAACAAATCATTATTTTGATATTAAAAAGAGTTTAGAAATTTTATATATGTTATAGGATTACGGTTAGATAAATTAGAAATTTTAGAAATGAAGAAAGTGTTAATAGCAAATGAAATATTTAAATAACCAAATCTTTTTTGTAAATAGTTATCTTTTAAATAGTTTTTTAAATAATTCTTAATTATTTATTCAACTCCCTTATATTTATTTTTGTTAATCTCTTACTTCCAATTTTAATTTTTAGTATATTTTGAATCCTGATGGAGGAGGGGAATAGTAATCCTCAGTGACTGCTTTCAAAACATTTTTTTTTTGATATTGCTGCATTTGCTTTTATACCCTTCATTTAATTATGATTTCAAATTATTTTCTCAATCATTTAATAACTTATCTTCCCCGCCAGAAGGAAAAAAAAGTATTGAGAAAAATGCGTTAAATTGTAGTGACTGTTAATAGTAATTAGTAGTATTTAGTGATAACCATTGGCCCCGAAACGTTGATTAATCAATAAATAATGGTTTTATAAAAGGTGTTCTCTTAATATTATTTTATTTATTACATTTTGAAATACCTACATTTAACCTCTATCCCACAAAGTGCGTGCACAAAGCGCTCATTTCCATATACATGATAAAGGCTTCCACGGAGCATTAACCCTTGTACCGATAATTATTTACCCCCGGTGGCATTTACCACCCCATTAACTTTTCCCACACTCGTGGGCAACCACCCCGGCCGAATTCCGTCTTCATTAGCGATGCGCAAAAACATCCTAATTTTCTCGTTCTGCGCACGTCCGCACCTGTCTTTTCCTCCTTATTAGTGTTTTTATTTGCATAATTACACCGCCGAAGCAGGTAAGCTGTATCATTTTGCCGTCTAATAATTCTTCATCCCTCAAATAGTGGTTTTAATGCAATTACATCGATATCTTGCCGTCGTAACATCGTCACTTGTAAATACAAAATTATGCTACCTGCGTTAAAATTTTTGACAAACTTGTCACATCATATTTGAGTATACGTTATTAAGTTTAATCTGATGACACTAGCATTTTCAAAAGGTCTTGTAATTTTAATTCGCTTACGATGTTTCGAGAATAATTTTATTTATTTTTTCATTTATTCCTACTTACCATAATATAATCGTATACTGCGTTTTGTTTTGTTGGTTTTAATTTTTAATATCTTAACCTGTGTGATTTACAAATATTCGGTCACCAATCTTCGTTATCAGTTTATCTCATCCCAACTCTTATATCAATGTTAATTCACTCCTTAGGGTAGGGAAGCTCAAATGCACGCAACGATCCATGGAGAGATCTTGCTTGATGAAATGATGAAATTAGGCGCAGAACTAGAGTAGTGGATATCATGGATCGTGTAGCGAAGTGAAAATGCCAATGGGCAGGGCATGTTGCAAGGCACGATGCCACAAGGTGGACTCCTAGAGTTTTGAGGTGGTGACCTTGGAATAATTAAAGAGGCGTTGGAAGAGAAGAACCTCAAAAGAGATGGGCCGACGATATAGCCACTATGGAGGGGGAGGAAAGGCTACAAGAAGCGAACAACAGAGAAGGACGGAAGAGGCCTATATCCAGCAGTGGAGAGATGGAGGCCGAAGAAGAAGACTACTTAGGGCCGGTTGCATCAACTTTGTTTAAAGTAATCGTTCATTCAAAGCACAGATTTTTACGAAAACGGGTTGTTTGGTGGAAAACGAAGTATTTTATAATTTGAACAATTAAAAAAATTTTATACAAAAATCATTTCATTTGAGTTGTATTAAAGCGCATACACTTTTTATAATCGATATAAATAACCGTAATGGTAGTTAATTTTTTACAAAGAATGAGTCAGAAATATTGAAGAAAAAAAACGCCAATTGATATTAGGTCATGGTTGCTTGATAAGTTTCAACTCATTATCAATCTAGGAATCCACCTGTAAAGTTTTTGCTAATAGCTATGAGACACCCTATATAAATCTTTTGCTATGGTGGATTTCAAAAACGTCAGTCTGTATAAGCGCTGAGAAACGTATTGATACCAAATGAGAAACTCGCAAAAGTATTGATACCAAATGTATTATTGTTGGGTGTTGTGAATGTTCCCCCTTGTAGCACGGATAACATTATTTTGTAAATGTACTTTCAAAATAAAGTATTTATTTTCACGAATAAATGCAATGAAATCGGTTTGTTTTTAATTTAGGGTTTCTCTGGTTGCATCTCTTCTCGTACCTCTCTTCCGCCCCTCGGGATGTAAGGGTAAGGGCGCGAGCCTCGATGATAGGCTGCCACGTTCGGTACCTTCCGCCAAGACGATCAAACCAATAATTTTCTCCAAATATTTAGCGCTCTTCTCAAATCGTTCAGTTCAGTGACGTAACTACAATGCCAATGTGGCGCTTTACGGTCCACATTTGATAGGGGTCCAAAAGGTTTTGAAACACGTCGAATTTGTATAAATATGCGATTTTAATTCATATACTGTAATCGTTCCCACATCATGAAATACTATTTGAAACTAAGTTGTGCATCGAAAACTATATAATATTTTAGTAAGTCGGTCCTAATAATAGTTAAATATTTTCATATAGCTTTTTAGCACGGCAGGCAAAAAATTCAATCTTGATTTATTATTGTTTTCAATAATTTCAATATATTTCTTTCGTCTGCACCTTCTTTAAAAGTTACTTGAAATTTTCGTTCACTTTTGACAGCATGTTTGACATTTTTGTGAAAATGGGTGATATTATTTTACGAGAGATTTCTACCGTAGCAAATTTACGAAGATAAGTCGGAAACATTGTCGCCAGAGTCTTCTCCGTCATATTCAATTGAGTCTAGTGCTGTATTTAATATACATTTAAGAATATTGCGCCCCCTTCATTCTCAGCCCTGCGCCTGTTCGTTGTTGCACCTGCCTAATTACGGCACTGGAAACCAGTGTAGCCTTAGAGTATATACAATCCATAGAGGGATAACTAAACATTTTACCAAACCCGTACGCGTGGTAACATAAAGCTTACTCAGTTTTAACAATATAGTAACACATAAGACAAAAAGGGACAAAAAAGATCACCCGGTCGGGTACGTCTTTAATTGCTTTGTAAGGGTTCTCTTTGCCCGAGTTTCAAAACTCGGGCAGAGAACGGCAGAGCTGACAGATTTGTTATCCGTATTTTCGATAAATTATTGTGTGTTTACGTGCAAATATTACAAAAAATTGATATGCCTTCTTGTGCAATGAAGGGGTGTTCCAATAGGACTGGAAACGGGAAGAAACATATCAGTTATCACAGGTATTTTATCCAAAATATGAAAATTTTACATATATACGTTTTATTTCATAATTTTAACAACAAACCAACTGCAAACATTTACTTTTGTTTAAAAAATCCTAGAACGTTTATTTTTGATTGATTTTATTACACAAATAATTCGGAGAATGCTATTTTGAAGTTGTTTTTGATGACTTAAATCAAAATATGTCTACGAATGTTCAATCAACACGAACAGTAAAATTATTTACTTAGATAGCCGACATTTTAAAATATATCCGTCTCTTTTTTTCTCCTTTAAAAATTCTGAATTTTTAGGAGTAAGAAAGAGAAGGCACTACATTGTATGGATCTAACTAAGCTCAATGTGGTATTTTTATGACAAAGCATATTGGACCGACAGGGCTGTGCTTAAAATTTTAGAATACAAATTATTTATTATTTATTATTTAAAGTATTCGGATTGGGATATCATTTTTTGTAGGTTCCCAAAAAATGAAATAAGAAATAGTGAATGGATCCATGCTGTGGGAAGGATTAATTGGAATCCCGGAAATCACAGTTGAGTTTGCTCAGATCACTTCTTGAATGTACATTTTGACAGAAGGAAAGAAAACAAATTAGTTCGAATAAAAAAATTTGCCGTTCCTACGAATTATTCAAGAACAGAACTGGCTATTGATAGAGTAAGTACCTATAGTGTTCATTCTTTATTCGTTTTTCGTTACATAAAAAATATCTTAAATCGCCAATTTTTACGGGATTTATAAAATTAGTTATGTGCATTCTGAAACTCCTAGTATGTGAAGTAGTATATTTTCGTCCGGTATAAATATACATTGCCCTATAAAATACATCCGAAAAAATAATAATTATCTTCCAAAATCAATAGCGTACTATATTAAAAATTTATATTTATTATTAATTCCATTAATGTACTTCATCATATTGTTTTTTCAAACAATGTATTTTATGTGTATATACAAACAATGTATATTATGTAAATAACGTAATTTTCTAAATATTTATAAAAATGCAGATATCTAAATGTTTGTGTTTAATATGGTATAAATAATCCTCGATTATAATTATTATTATTGCAGTACCTTATATAATTATTGTTGTGGTGATATTTAAAATTGTAATAAAATAAATTAAAATAAATAGATGTACCCACATATAAAAGGCATTATCATTTATTGCTACTTTATTTTAAGAGAATTCACAGAGAATCGTACATTTGTGGTAGCCCTGTTTTAGCAAGAAATTACAAACATGTGTTAGAAACGAATTGTTCAGTCTCACCGAATGACCACGCCTCTTTTAACAAAATTCTTACAAGTTTCGAAATAATATGGTCTCTATGGATTGTATATACTCTAAGAGTGTAGCAGATAGGGCAGCGAATGAGGTGTTTACTTTTCTGTCAAAACTCTCTGCAACTTCCTTTTTTTCTTATTTTCTAACAATTGAAAATGTTTGTTTGTAATATTTTAATTAATAACTTTAAATTAATTCTCAGTAAATATTGAATTAATTAATCAACATATTATATAGATGTCTCATATTACTTTTCTCTATATTACTGTTTTCCGTATTGTTCGTATTTCATTTTCATTTTCCCTTTTTTGCTCTATTGTTGTTTTATATAATGTTATTATCACTTAATTTATAATTAGGTTAGTTTTTTTTTTCTTAGTTTTACCAGCTTCAAGGAAACTTCACTGGTCATACGAAATTAACATTTTTTAGATATATATTTTATTACATAGTACTGTATATTTAATAAAAATAGATACGCAGCTATATTTTATGGGAAAGTGGGTATTGGAGTCTTTTTTTGGGTGTTTATAGGGCTTACGACCTATCGTACAGCTGGCTTAAGTGATTACTTTACACAATGCAACTTTCACAAAATCCACCCATGATACACTACAAAATTTTTGGAAGTTTGGTGTCTAATAGCTGGTAGCAAAAACTTTACACGTGGATTCTCACCTTGATAATAAATCGAAAATATTCAAGCAACCATACCTAATTTTATTTATTTTATTATTAATTTATTTCATTAAAGTTTATTTATTTATTCCCTTGTAAGTCAGTGGTCCTTAGGTTATTTTAATATCGTATTTTTTATAATTTGTATTTCATCTCATAAGAGCGACAAATGATAGAAAATTTTATGTTAAATATTAATATTATTATTTCTTATTTTTAAATAAAAATTTAAAGATTCTTGATTTCAAGACAATCTCACCTTTCTGAGCGAGCACCTAGCGGCCGCACGATGAACCACTGAAAAAATAGGTCCATTTAATTAGTTTTAAAGCTCGCCGGGAGATAGCAGCACTATCGTTCTGAATTAACATTAACTACGAATAGTTTTGCTGACATTTCCGTGAGGCGTCCAAGCAACCTCAATTTATTGGGATCATTCCATACGTTGAAGTGGGATCTTCATGCTCCCTTATCGCAGTACTTCTCACGCAGTTCAATAATGTTCCGTGAATATCCATATTTAGTGACAGTCGTAAAATTATTTTCAATTTCAATGCTCAAGCCTCGAAGTAAGCAAATAAATTTCTTATATTTAGGGATTACACCGCCTAAAATTTTTTAAAAAAATCAATATTTTTTTGACGTTTTATGAATAACTCGGACCAATTTACTCATTCAAAAATTCTCAATATTGACTGAGTTATATCAATTTGAAGCTATCGTGGTAGGTGAATTTTTAAATGAATCTAATTATTCTTTTGCGCTTTTCTCGAAACTCTTTCTTAGACTTGTGTATAAAATATCTCAAAAACTATTGGGCCGATTGTTTAAAATTTTCCACACATCTCACTAATAATAATATTATCTACGACTTTTCTCGAAACTCTTTTTTAGACTTGTGGATAAAATATCTCAAAAACTATTGGGCCGATTTTGTTTAAAATTTTTCACACATCTCGCTAATAATAATATTATCCACGACTTAGCTTATTTTTTTATGAAATTTGAACGAAGATTTTTTTAAGGAAAAAAAAATATATATTTTCACATGATCTATTTGCACAATTTTTTTTCGTTATGTTGCATCATTAACATTACATCATTTAAAAAGAAAATAATTAAAATTTTAATATCACTTAAACCCCTTACGACATGATAACCTCCACCAGCTACACACATCATGGAAAACGACCTTTGCCTGACAGTACGTAACTTCGCCATTTTTAAATTTTCAAAATAATTTGTTAAAGAAAATACTAAAAATATACATATGCCGTAAACAATTGTGCGACAAAAAAAATATTTTTATATATTTGTTGACGCCTCAAGGTGTTGTAACCCTTAAAGGCCAAATATTTAATTTGTTTAATTTCTAGGGAAGAGGGGCCCAAGTCATACCTCCAGCACAAAATGGACATGATGAAAGCGGTGCAAGACCTAAGAAGAGCTAACTTTCGCAGCCTGCTTGAATCTAAAGCCAAGTAAGACTTTCATCTTATATTTCGGTCTATATTAAAGTGTATTTTTTTTTCAATTGGTTGTGCAACTTTGTAGATTGACTGTTTAAAAAATTTATTTTATTATTTGTTTTAATCTACTTGTATTCATTAATTACACCTACACGTTTCGGAAAAACCTTTCCATCGTCAGGGTGTTTTACAAATGTCAAAATATGAAAATGTATAATGTTTTTTGTCTTTCTTATTGAAGCTCTTGATTACTCACAATTATTGGAAAAAATTTAATAATTGTGAGTAATCAAGAACTTCAGCAAATAATGTCAAAATATCAAAATGAATGATGTATTTTGTTCTTCTAAATTATTTAAAAAAATATTTTTAAATATTTTTGCTGAAGTTCTTGGTTACACAAAAATATTGGTAAATATTTAAAAAATTAAAAAATATTTTGTTATGGAGAAGGTATGTTGATGATATATTATGTGTTTGGACAGGAGTGTAAATAATACTATGGTTGTGGTGTGTAATAAAGTGAATTCTAGTGTAGTGGTTGTCCTGACGAAGAGACGGGTTGCGTCTCGAAACTGGTGAACAAAAAAGTATTTTTTACTACTAGCACGTGGGAACCAGGCTTTAGGTAAAATTTTAAAAATAAATATGCCCGAGAGCACGATATTTTTTTGTATCGAATCAAATAACAAAAAACATTTTTTGTCAGACGGTTATATTTAGAACTAGCTGTAACCCGTCAAAAAAGGCGTTACTTTTATATGTCGGTTCCTAAAGAATTTATTTATTTAAAAAAGTCGTAAAAAATTTTTTTCGTTAAAAAAATGTTTCGAAAAAAATTCTCAGGATGGTGTGAACCCCGTAAATCTGATCTGTAAAGTGAACATAAGATGAGTACATAGTTGAATATTAAAACCTAAGGCAAAAAAAAAATTTCGGCAAATAAAGAAAACTATTTTACATCTCGTTTATAACTTGAATAAGATGAAATAAAACGTACCTAATTTAATTAAAAATAAAACATTAAAATAAAATAACGTATTTTACGTAAATTAGTGTATTTCGAGAGTTATTTCAACATTCAAAATGGACTTCAGTACATTTTGAAACCAGACAATAGCTTTTGAAATTTAAGCATTTGGATATAGGTTGATTTTGAAGTTCAAGGAAATAAATATATTATACATTGCATTATCAGGGGTGTAGTGAAATAAAGTTATCAGGAATTTAAAAGCGTAAAATATTATTCATTGTTTTAGTAATTTTTATTATACAATGAAGATATTCGTATTTAATTCTAGTGAATTTGGATATAGATATGTTTTGAAACTCAAGCAGACTTTTAACAAGCAATAACTTTAGATTGATACGATAGTTAACTAATATGTAAAAAGTAAAAATAAACTTATATTACTTATAGTACTGACATACGAATCTAAAAAAAAAAAAAGTGCTTGGGTAGGTTTTGATACCTACTCAACGACTCATATTCGATGTAAATTACTTCTACGATTATCTAACGTTTTACAAAAGATAAGCCAGGAACATTAAAAAAAAACCTGTATAAATTGATTTTTTAATAATTTTGAGATGATTTCTTGTAACTTTCGTAGGTTGTACTTTGATAATCATTGTAATGAATACTTTCTGCGGATCCGCTTTTGAAGTTGTTAAGGTCAAACACATTATCGCCTGACGCAATTGTGCATGTTATTAGCGCCTCGAGCAATGGCGTGAACAGAGTGCACGGCTCGGTGCTTCGCGCGTAGCTGCTTCACTCGCAGCGGAAGACGGTGCGCGTAGTGCACATGCACTTCTGTGCGTCATGTAGAGATGTCTCCACGGAAGATTGCCGTTTTGTGAAGACTAATATGTATGTACGTATTATCATGGGTCGTAGCTGCGGAAGACGAATGAAAACACGGGAAATTTATTAATCAATGATTAATTAATGACTCAATGTACAAAGTCACTTAACGCAATACATCGCTCGTATAAGAACTCGTAATTATCGCTGGGTAACGCTTATGTATCGCTCGTAGAATATTTAATTTTCGCACATAGATGTCGCTCTGGTTTATTTCACAAATCAGGTACTTTATTTCGCTTTATTTATCGCTTCGATTATCTCACGATCGGCCACCTTAGCCTCGCGGCCGACTTCTCACCCAAAGAACTGTCAAATACAAACGACAACTCTTCTTGCGCCGCGGCGTAGTTTAACGTTGACTGTGTTCTTAGAACATACTTTCATATAAAATATTGTCAAAAATATTTAATGTTCAATTTGTTCTCATCAGAGAAAATAACATTTTTTATTCGATTTCATCCAAATTTATATATTTTCGGCCCGTTCTAAGAAATGGGCACGCGTTTTTTTGTCAAAAATGGCTTTTTGCTGGTCTCTCGCGAAAACCGCTGTCTCGGTTTGCCTTTTGAGTGCTTTGCTAGATGACGACATATTATGAATATTTCCATGTCTCGTATCTTGGAATTACATCTCTGTATGTTCTCTGCGGCAGTTACTCATGATTCCATCTCTATACGCCGACTCGCGTTTCGTCGTTCGCTCAAAGGAACAAAGATGTCTGTAAAAATTGCGTTCGTTAAATGCATCCCGGCAATGAACGTATTGAATCATGAATTTAACACGTCTGAAGCCTCTGATGTCTCCAGACGCGCAGTGCAGGCAGGCCATCGTAACATCCTATTGTTAACTGATATACCTCCCTGTTCTCAGATTGTTTTAATTGGTGATTGTTATCCCAGCACAAAATAGACGTACTTCTTTATGTACGCCCAAAGTTTATATGATATTCTCCATATCATATCATATATTAAATGATATAAATTGAAAAAACACCGTTTTTTTTTTTTTTTTTTGATGTGCAACATCTTTCCTCCCGCTTTCCTGCAATCTGCGGCGGTGATTTTGTGAAAAAGGACGGAAATGCGCAACAGGAAATAAGACGCCGGGGAAGTGCGCGCGACGGAAAAAAATCATCGTTTATAAACAAATCAATGTCAAGCAAGTGCCATCACGGCGAAGACGCACACTTCCAATTTGATTTACATTATCAAATTTTATGTAATTTATGTGATTATTTTTAAACATTTATTCAACTTTTCATACAATATGTATGGCGGCACACTACCACCATCTATGAGAATAAATAAAAACATATAATTGACCAAACACATTTCTAAACAAAATGCTTTTGTAGGTATATACGGTACCTACCTAGTGCGGCAAAATTCAATAATAAATAAATGCACACACATTATCTATACTTGTATTTAGTAATTAATAAATTTAATTAATTTTTTTATTTACTTTATAATATATATTATAATGATACTTACAAAATGTTTATAATTCAATTTTTTTATATGTTATATCTCACCATAAAGAATTATGATTCTTGTGTGTGGTGAGGGTATTTAGTGAGGGTGAGGGTAGCTTTTGCTCTATTGATATTTTTAATCGTTAGATGTCAAATGTTACACAGCATATGCGACAACTGTAAGGCTCGCTCGTTTTTTTTATTTTTTTTACTCCATTTATATTAACTCGTGGCATCTGCTTGCTTGCTTGCCGGCTTGCTGGGTGAAAAAACTTTGGATCGATTTTTAACCCTTTTCCCGTGATCCAATCGAGCTGAAACTTGGCTGAAACTAGACTCGTGGCGACAATCAAGAAGATCTATCAAATTTTCGTTAAAAAAAAATTATATTTATTTATTTAAAAAATCCTTGTTTACAAATAAAGATACTTAATACTAGTTTAACAATAAAACATAAGATAAAACATAAGATAAATTACACATTTTTTTGTTTTGTTTAATTTGTGGATTATGCCACTCAACTAGGCTACGCCTGTCCCAGAGTGGCGTTATAGAACAAAATTATAATATTTTTTCGAGTTCGTCAGTAGTATTTATTTTCATAAGGTAGTTATTATGTATCTACAGAGTATCAAGTGGAATGTTAGTGAAAGTTGAGTTAGTCATAAGTCCAAATGTAAATATGTGTAGAATAATTGTTTAATGTAAAAAGGGTTAAAGTTTTGTTTAAGATTATTTTTTATTTTCCTTAATTAATTAATTAATTTATATAGGTATATATTTTTATTTGAAGACATTATTATGCAATTACAGTAAGTAAATTTTCAGTTGCTGTTCTACCTTTGGAGGTAAGCCAGTTGTTTGCTAAAGCTTTTATTTTATTAATTGAGTATATTCTGATTTCCGGGAAGTCTGTTTTAAATATGTTAAATATTTTAGGCCCTATGTATGAGTAATTTTTCTGTCCATGAGTTGTCTTAGTTTTTGGTATTTCGTCAAGGTTTCGTAATGCTTGTCTAGTATTATGTGAATGCGAGTTACTGGTTGCTGTTAGGTGGTTTGTGTTTTTGATGTAGAAGATGAGGGTAGACTTAACGAACAGCTGTCTAACGTCCAGTACATTAAATTCTCTGAATAGTCTGTCTGATTGGTATGTAAATGGTTTCTTATTAATGACTCGGAGCAAGGTTTTTTGTGCCGTTATAGCTGGTTTTAATGTGGTTTTGTAAGTACCTCCCCAACTTGGAATCGCATAGTTCAAAAATGACTGGGCAAGAGCATAATAGATAGTTTTGAGTTGCTGTTTATTAAAAATATTACGTATGGATTTAAAAAGGTAAATGAGTTTTAAAAGTTTTCCCGATAATAGTTCAATGTGAAGTTTCCAGTTTAGGTGCCTGTCTATTATGATTCCCAAGTATTTCACACTATCTGCATTTTCCAAGGGGGTGCAATCACAGTTTTGGTGTTGGCAATCATGCATAGTCAATTTTAAATCGCTAGATGGCTGCCCTCTTTTATCTATGCTGAATGTCAAATACTTAGTTTTTTTGAGATTGACTGTTAGCAAATTATTTTCCAGCCAGTGTTTTACTATGTTGCAACCCAGTTCAGCTGCTTTGAAAACAAGATCCCATGATGAAGCGTGGAACAGGAGTATTGTATCGTCTGCAAAAGTAACTACTTTCCCCCCCGTTGTTAGCTTGCATAAATCGTTTATGTATAGGAGGAATAAAACAGGTCCTAGTGTACTTCCTTGAGGGACTCCGTATTTGATGTAATGTTCGTCACTTTTAGTTTCGTATAGTTGTGTAAATTGTGTTCTGTCTGTAAGGTAAGTTTTGAACCAGTTGTAACTTGCTTCCGAAAGTCCGGTCTGTTTTAGTTTGTGAAGCATTTTTTCATGTGAAACTGTGTCAAAAGCTTTCGTCAAGTCTAGTGCTATTGCTATACATTTTTTATTATTGTCAAGTTTGTCTGAAATATAACCAATAACTTCCTGTATTGCTCCTTGTGTACCCCGATTTTTTCTAAATCCAAACTGGGTTGTTGGCTAAAATTTGATATTTTTCTAAAAAGTTGGTGAATTGATTACAAACACATTTCTCTAGCAGCTTAGATAGTAAATTTAGGATGGATATAGGTCGGTAGTTATTTGGATCGTCTTTATTGCTAGCTTTTTGTTCGGGTGTGATTTTAGCCGTTTTTAGTTGGGACGGGAAAATACCTTTTGTGATGCTTAAATTAAATATATGAACTATAGGTTTTAGTAATATTTCTTTGAACGATTTAATTACTCTAGCGGATATTCCGTCCGGGCCTGGAGAGCAGTCTATGTTCAGGTCATCTACTATTTTTTCCACATCTTTGTAACAGATAGGGGAGATCTCAAATTTGGGGAGATGGGGTCCGTTAGTTTTTATATTATTATAGTGTGACTGCTGTTTGTATTTATTTAATACTTTACGCGCTAGTGTTTCACCAATTGTGGAGAAGTGAAGGTTTAGTTTATCTGCTATTTCTTTCTTATCAGTGATGGTAGTGTTGTTGTGTACCAAAGTATTAATGTTACTTTTTTTATGTGTTTCAATACCATTTAATTCTTTTACGACATTCCATATGTTTTTAGTATTATTGTTTTGTTCGATTTTTTGTTTGTAGTGTTGTTCTTTCCTTTTTTTTATTATGTTGTTACATATATTACGGTATCTTTTATAATACTGATATAGTGAATGGTTGAATGGATGTTTTTTTACTTGCTGATGAAGTTGGTCACGTTTGTGAGTGCATTTTATTATATTCGGTGTTATCCAGGGTTTTATACATTTATTTATTTTTCTAACATAAGAGATTTATAGTATAATTTCGGATTTTTAGAAATTTTATTGGTTTTTCCAAATTGGAATCATTAGAAAAGTTTGATTACGGAGGCCCGATAACGTCGCGGAATATTTTCTAAATTTGAATTACTCCATCGGTATGCATAACAGGTACTTCACTACGAATGTCGAAAATCTAAATTGACTGACAAATGTTTTTAGAATTTAATCTTCAAAGCATGAAGTGTCTTATCAAAGCTCAAAACATCTGATATTTTAGAAATATATTAAATTACTGTAAGTTTAGTGTTATGTTATATGTTTTAATTCGTCTTTAATTGTTGTTATATTTTAAAAAGAAAGGGAGTATAATAAAAACTTGTTTTTTATGGGTTACTTTTTTTAATGGTTCACATACAATGAAAAACACACAACATTTATATAGATAATACAATTATTTTAAATGCTTTTCATCACTCAAACGTGAACACAATAAATATAGGGATAAAAGTAAAAGCTAAAACATATACAAGAAAGAACAGAAAAAAGTGATTTTGTAGAGTGAGATTGAATAAAGAGACTAAACAGCTAATTTCGCATGTTTGGTAATAGTTCTTTTATATTCGTGGAAACTGTCATGAAATATGTCAATGAGGACGTTATGGTTATTTTCGATTTTGTTGTATGGCCTCAACATTCTAGATATAGAGTTAAAGTGGGCCATATTGTTATTGTAACTTGAAAGAGAAAATGTATTATATGTCCTAAATCGGCGACTAGGGACATTCAAAGTCATGTTTTCGACACAACATTCTGAATTAATATTACCATGACTTATATTATATAGGTACACTATTGGGTCAGCAATTAGTATTCTAACTTCCAATTTGTCTACATTAAAATAGTCTAAGCGCTCTTGTTAAGATATTAAAGCGCTGCCCAGATTACACTTAAATGTGAGCAAGCGAAGAATTTTTTTTTTATCAAGTTATATGATGAGGTGACCAAATGACACAACCAAATTCCAAATTGCTGCGAACCAATGAATCGTATAAACATATTGATGATGATGGTTTTTGAATGTTTTTGTGATTCTATATATGAAGCCCAATAGTTTTATTCCAATGTATATGTCGCAGCCATCTAGTTAAATTAGCCAGGTAATTGGACGCCTAGGCCGTTCATTAAACGCCGGCACCCAATTAAATGGCTGAAGGACAACTAGCCAAGTCATTGAGCGCAACGTTTAACCAGGTGGCTGAACGTCGTGTAGTCATTCAGTTAAATTGGACATTGATGTTTGGTTAGGTTAGATTAGGTTAGCTTAGGTTAAGTTAGGTTAGATTTGAATCACTTGGCTGTCTTGGTCAGTCATCTTCAAAGGACTGACTTTCAGTACGCCAAGTTGTTAAATGTTGAGTGATTCTAGTTCAATTAACTATCGGCCTAGGCATCCAATTGGATGCCGGCGTTTAATAAACGGCCTAGGCGTCCAATTACCTGGCTAATTTAACCAGATGGCTGCGACATATCTATTATTGAATATTATAACGTTTCCGAGAGATCTGGTAATCTAAAATATACGGCCATGGAGAGCAAGAGAGAATCAATTTAAGGATTTTTTTAATATGGATATATTAACAGGATAACATAGATAAGTAACATGGATAACCCTCAATACTTAACGGGTAGATTCCTGCCTAAATTATGAGTCGAAACTATTCAAGCAACAATGTCCTAATATCGATAGTTATTGAGATAGGTATTTATGTATCTTCGATGTTTGAATTTTTTTTTCAATATATCTGTAAAATATTACATTGGACTTTTATTCGAGTAACTTATACCAAATAATAACAATTCATTAGATCAAGTAAAAGTCAAATAAAATTATTGCAAAATAACCTTGCAAAATAAAATCTGATTGAAATTTCCGTAAACAGAAAACAAGTCAGAAATATTTTTTAAAAAAAGCAAATTTTGATGCCGCTTATCTCCGTAACTCCGTAACTATCGCTATAAGGACATTGTTGTCCCGAACATTTTCGATTCATAGTTTCGCCAGGAATCTATCTGTAAAGTATTGTGTACTCTTTCTGTTACACCCGATATATTATTATTGTATTTAATTTATACTCATGTTTTGGTGCTATTCCTGATACTTTTATATTTTGCTACTAATAACTTATATTGTTTAATATATATTCATTTTAATTTTATGTTATATTTTTTATGTAAAAGCCTATACACATTGCTGCTCTTTACTTTATATTTTTAATTTTTATACTCATGTTTTGGTGCTATACAGATATTGTTTAATGTATGTGCTTTTTGAAATTTATTTTATATTCTTTATGTAAAAGCCTATACCTAATGGGCGTAAACAAATAAAACAAATAAATAAATAAATATTTTTTAAACACGCCTCGAGGATTTTTGATTGCGTCATTAGAAAAAAAATGACTATGTACTCTGCCGCCCGTGGAGCCTAACAATATAATACCTAACAATATCATTTTTCATATATAAATACACGCTGAATTGTTATTAAATATAATTTTCTATAAAATTAGTCACGGACATCTGGAATTCTCGGTACAACATTACGCACTACCACAGTTTCATTCTCGCGTGTGATAACTTTCATTTTCATACAAAAAAGGTGGCTTTTCATATCAAAGGACTACAAGCGACTGTATACGAATGCCTTACACCTACTAACAAGGCGACATCGCATTGCTTGCCGCCTATTAAATTATATCGTCATTATCAACCAGCTGCTATCAAAACAAATAATTTGTTTTAGTGATACGATATTATAATGAAAGAGCTAACCACTCTTTCGTAAAAAAAGCTTACCAATTTCAGATAACAGAGAAAATTATCAATGAATAATATAATCCTTTTGATTTCGTTTATCTATATTGATAGAATGTTAAGAAATATGCTTGCTTCTCGTGGTCCAGTTTACATCTGCTTGATAAACATGTGTGTTATTATTGTGCGTGTGTTTGTGAGCGCTGAGTTGATATGGGGGGCATGTGATTATCATAGGCGTATCGTATTTTTTCATCTAATGTTATTATGTTTATTTATTTAATCAAAAAAATTCATACACAGCAAAAATATCCACAAAGATACAAAATTTCCTGGAATAATTCAAAGTGAGTTTAAAAAATAATCTCGAAACAATTTTTAAAATAAATTAATAAATAATCCCTCAAAAAATAGGGGAACACACAATTCGAGTATTTATCCTTCTTATAACCATAATTTATCAATAATTGGTATTTTTTATTACCAAACAATCAACATAAATACAGGGGCCAAATAATTTACTTTGCTTTACGCAATATCCACACAATTTCACGTGATAGAATGGCATACGGACAGTTTTCTATATAATAATATGCTTGCTGTCGGACTTCAAACTAATGCTTTGCGACACGAATGGACAGAAATAAGTGACTGTAAGCTTTGATTGCATTTTGACTATTTTTAAAATGAATTAATTTCCTTTCAATAATATTCGCGGTCGAGTGTGGTGCACGCTATTGGTACGTGATTCTGTAATTCGTTCGTTTGTAACTCAAAAAGTTTATTTGCGTGTATTGCATCAATAAATTTGAAATAAAAAAATTAAAAGGTGTGTAATTTACGAGTTACAGTATTATTTACATAAATACAACAAAATTATAATTGACTAATCTTCACTACATTTCTATGGGCCATTTGTATCAAATTGGTTTAGCGTGATCTATGGTTTGTACGAAATATTACTATAATCCAAATCGATACAACCGGCCCCAACAACCCAAGTAGGCTTACTACACTCACCTTAAAGATGAGACTGAAGAAGTTATAAAACGTTACATATGTGTAAAGTGATCACTTAAGCCTACAAAAGATCGGTCGTAAGTCCGATATACACCGTAAATGACTTCTGTACCTACTTTCCCATAATGAGACAAATACAGTTTCGTCTCTGTGAGACATCCATAATACACATTAAGTTATAAAACGTTTACTCTACTAGGCAGGGCCGTCGCGTGGTTTGTAGCGCCCCGAGGCGAGATTGAACTCGGCGCCCGATTATTCGACGGAACACGTCATATATTATTATACCACGTAATCCGTGTTCGCATGTCTATTTAAAAAATAATAATAATAATTTTCGAACGTGTGAGTGAATACAGCTCAAATCCACGTAACGCCGGCCACACACTGGATGCGTTTTCGTTCGAAATTGAGTAGTACGTATACGTACGAATACGCAAGTGCATTCCTGACCTTCGAAGTAGTATTGAACATCGCACACTGTACACGATTTAGTAGTGCGTGTACGCACGTATAGATGCGGCGTCCGACACGATCCGGATTTGTTCCGAAATTTTTACGATTTCGTACGATGGATATTGAAAAATTTGTCAATTTGATACATGACCACAAATGTTTGTGAGACCAGAGTAATTCAACTGCGTGACCATCAGCGCAGATCTAAACGCAGATCTAAAAGAACTAAAAATACCTGTAAGTTAAATAATTTGGTTTAATGAAGGTATGTACCTCGAACAAAAAACCTTTTAAATATTTCTCCGATATTATGAGCTCTCGTTGCACTTCGATTCTTCCCAGCATTTGTGAATTTTTATGATAGATAGTCATGAAATTTGTCATTATTTAAGTCTGTCATAATATGATGGAATTTACTAAATTCATTCCTTCTAGTATATTATATTTCGTTCACCCATTTGGTTCTACGATGCCGACGACACCGTAGTAGCCTACTAGTAAGAAGAGAGTTTTCCAGAAGATACAGATTATTCATTTGGAACAAACGTTATTGGAGAAATGCGAAAAGTAACCGATCGTGACAAACGCAAGACGCAATCAATGTGCGCGCTCAATACGCACGAAATTAATCGTACGAATACGCACGTACTCGTAATAATTCGTATCCAAAGTGCGACCCGTCTAATTTTAACGAACGCCTGCGGTACCGCTCGCTTTACATTTTTGTTCTGGCCGGGTTCCCATCTTCGCACCAGTTTTGAAACCGTAAATAGTGAATTAAAATGCCTGTAATTTATCGCAGCCTGTTCATTCGAAGATAAGGTGCATTTACAATGCGTGCGTTTAACAATTTGCAGATCTCGTTACTAAAGTGTTGTCTGTGGTCCCACGCGTATCGAGCGCAGTGCGTGGGTCGCCGCGCTAACCGGGAGGCGAGTGACACTGATCTAGGAGTTCTCTGAAACTCTCTCGTCCCACGCGCCGCCACTGCGCTCTTGATAGCGCCGGGCCCCCTCTCGGCCACAGTATAATAAATACATACAGTATGTTATCTCGGCAGTGTCCTTGAAATAAATACCTACGGCCGCTTGGTACTTAAACTTGGTTAAAAACGCAACAGGGCTGCTCATTGACTGACTCTTTATGGTTTGGGGTGCCATAAATTGACCTAAATGTATGCGTGGGAACGTCTCACACTGCTTGCGTCCGCACGTTACTGCAGCCCTGCGGCGACTGAGCAGTTCGAAGTATACCGAGATTTCGAAGGGTGTCGTTTCGGCTGTTTGTATGAAGATATAATACTGTATGCTTTACTATACTGTGTCTCGGCGCTCTATTGCACTGCTGCAGGGATAGTCAACCGTGCGGTTATTTTATTTGTATATTTATATTAAATTGCTAAAAAAATATTTACATCTGGTAAAATTTTTATTTATTTATTTTTCTTCATCTTGATACATGACATAGGAAATGGAGCCGATCATCTCACTAGGAAGAACGTGTGCCGAGATGAGCAGCTGATAATATAGTGAGAATAAAATAATAAAGATATAAAACAAAATACTACATTGCTATAAAATTAATCAATTAATTGAGGATAAGAATATAAAATGTAGATGATAAAAACAGTAGATATTATATAATACAAAAGCAATACTGAAAATGAAATAATACATATAAAGAATCATATGTATGGATAGTAACAACATGTAAATATGATTGATTAGCGAAGCAATAGCACAGTTAAAAAGTATATACATATATAAAAAAATTAATTGGATTTTCGCTTATATTAAATAGTGATAAAAATATAGTTTAATGAGCAATAAATCATGACCTGTTTATTAATAATTAATAATCAATTAATATATTATATTGTGTATTTATGTTTTTAAAAATGTTAATACATTAATATATTTTTTAAATAAAACATAACATAAGATTCATCGCTTCGCACCATGCCTTTCTTATTTCGTATGCCCTATTTATTTTAATAACTTTTGCTATACGCCTTATTTCTTTATATATCTTACTTATTAATATATATTGTAGTACTTGCGTGTGAAAATTTTTGTTTATATATCCAAATCCTCTTATATTTTATATATCGCTTGTATCATAATTTAATAAATGTGAACTCACATTAATAGGAATAGAGGGCGTCCGCGAAAGACCTGGCATGATCAGATACTACAAGTATTGCAGGGTGGCCCTGTTAAAAGCCTCAACAACCGTAGAGCTTGCATGAGAAGATGTATGAATGTAGGCGAGCAAATGTGGTTTGCCAATATAGAAGGATATGGAGTTCTATCCTCTCTGCCTACCCCAGCGGAGAAACAGCTTAGTTAGTTAGTTAGTTACATGGAATATGTGGGACTGCACAAACCTCCCCACATACTGGAATAAAGACATAAAAAAGCATAAAATAATATACGATAAAATGATCATATCGACGGTGCCTACTTATATGTACTATATTATCTTAAACTATCTAACTTACTCAATATTTTCGGATAATTCTAAAAAAAGGTTATTTTTCCCTATTTTTTTTTAAACGAAAATTCAACTTTTTTTCGCAATGTGCCAAAATATGAAGTGGAATAATTTGATAGTTTAAGATAGTAATACGTAAATCGAATTTTTGCTGATTCCACAGTATACATAGGGACCGTCAATAAATTACATAGAGTGCACTTAACCTTCGAAAAGTAGTGAGACTAGTTACTTCTTTCACATTTGATGGCAGTTCATTAAACAATTAGAAACCTTTATAGTATAAACTATTTTGCAATCCCGCCGGTTTTGTTTATATTCATAGGAGACCAAGTAGCTGACTGGTTCGGCAGGGGTCTGAGTCGGGTCGCAGGGGTCGGCAAAGAGGATAGAACCCCACACTCATCTGTCCTCACCAGCGTTGCCTCCACTTTCATACATCTTATCATGCACGCTCTTCACTCGTCGAACCTTTTTACAGAGCCATCCTCCAATATTTATTTTATCTGGTCATGTCAAATCTTTCAGGGACTTTTCTGTATCAGCTTAGTAATATTATTTTTATAACTTATATTGGTACAAAATATATTCAGAGGTCCTTCACATATTTGTTTTATTCATGAAAGTGTGTAGACAAAATAATATATTTAAACTAACTAAAGAGGATGGAGCGCCACACTCTTCTGCCCTGGCTCACCAATGCCTCGTCCACTTACGTACATCTCATGCGCGCTCTTCGGTTGGTGAAGCTTTTAAGAGAACCATCCTCCAATATTAGGAGCCTCAACAATCGTCGAGCGTGTATGCGACGATGTATGAATGTGGATGAGGCGAGAGTTGTGTGTCAGGACATAAGAGTGTTGCGCTCTATCCTCTCTGCCTTCCCCCGCGGGGAAACGGCGTGATGTAAGTCCTCCAATATTTATGTAATCTGGTCATGTGACGTTCTCGGCCGCCCTCTGTTACTCCTGCTTTCAACATTCGCCTCGTATATGTTCTCTATCATTCTCTCCTCGCTCGTTCCTTCCACATGGTCAAGCTATCTCAGCGATTCTCTTTTTGTTCTATCCACTACGTACGCTACAGCCAGCATTACATTCACTTCAACTTATGTATTCTTCTCTCTATCGCATAATAATTTTCACATACGCGCCTTCCAGTACCAGGATAATGCAAATTTATTGATATATCTCCTATTTGATATGCTGATGAAATATTCCACTACGACTGGAATCCATACCAGTATCTTCAAAAACCCTTTTGATATCATAAAGATTTCGGAGGCCCCAAAGTTCGTCTTGGATTTCACTTGCCAAGCCAGGGATCAGCCATCTTAGGTCTGTGGTACTAAATTGTCAAAAAGTTTTTCATGCACCGATTTATTTTTTGGCGTGGGTACTTTATTATTTAGGCATTCTTTAAACCTATTTTTAATAACAATATTTAATTTTCTCCTAATTAGTTATCTCTGGTAATTATGTAACAAGTTAGTATTAATTAATAATACAGAGATATTATAAAAATATAGGCATTTCTATTTTTATTTTTTATCGGTTCGGCAGTGAATCCTGTCCTATCAGACAGGAGACCGGGGTTCGATTTTCCGCCAAAGAAATTTTTATCTAATTTAAAATTTATTTTTCATTATAATAGAAATATTTTTCGTTACATCGTGTCAAAAATACATTTTTTAATGGTAGGTGCATGGAGTATGAGTGATATCAATATATATTTATTTTTCACTAAGCTTAATGCTCGTGCTAAAAAAATAGGACTGATTTGCCGGTCTCTTGAAACGAGGCGCGAACCCCCGATTACGGGATTACACGGCGGCTGTCTTAATCACTAGACCATAATATGTATTTATTTTTTTATTCTTGGATAATTATTAATCAATCAATACTCTACATTCTTGCAACAACGCTCTCATTCATTCTGCAATACGCATCGTGGTTCACGGCGTCAAGATCATAAGGGTCATTATCGTTCGTCTGTTGGTTGGTAACCGCTGCGCTGCCGAAAGCTCCAAATCGTGAACGGGGCCGCGGAACTCTGAGCTTTCGGAGCAAATCAGTCGCGATACGGTACGGACGTCGGACGGACGCGATGTTTGTATGAACTGTCACGCGGCCTTCCACGCGAGGTTGAGAACCGTAAAACCAAAACATGCGGCCTTAATTCCAACAGGACCCACTCGGCTGCACAGCGGACGCATATAGATTTGAAACAAAACAAAGCTCTGTGTGATGTTTTTTTTTTTTGGTTTCCGTCTTGTTATTGCTGGCGTCAGCGCGAAACTTAGTTTCGGGGACATTATGTATTTATTTTTGAGTGATTTGTTTGGCGTTTGTGCAATGCCATTTTGAAAACATTCCAGTTCATGTTGTGACTAGTCTACACACACTTTATATATCTGAATATACAGTTTCCATGGTTTTCTTATACTTTTTTATATAAAAAAACAGTTTTTGTTTACGTTGTACGTTCATTATTTAAATCGAACAATTCTTTTTTGATAATATATGAATGATAATACGTAGCTCTATCAGACAGAAGACTTGTGATGTTAAGATGACATCTTGATGAGATGAGTTACTGGAATTTCTCTCTATTGGAAATTGTGAATGAATCAGAAACTCCTTGATGGCTGCAGTCGCTTTGGTCGACGCGTGAGAATTCCTTCTTCACGCTTCTCAGCTTCCCGCCTATTCATCCGCTCGCGTATCCTAAACAGCGCCACGGGAAACATGACCCTGTTTCGAGAAAACTTGGAGTGATATGTGCCGAACACATGGCCACTTGAGATCGAACATCGAAAGTGACAAAAAAAATTGAAAAATACACCCACAATCCTTAATCTCTCGACTTTGGTCTCGGAACGCGAAGGGCTCGCGCTTAAACGCGTACAAACATTGTGCGAAGCCACCACGAACGTAATCACGGACCATCCGCTCTTTATTGATCATACAAACTAGTTTTAACACGTGCAGAGCATGCTTTAGTGAAGGTACTTTCGATTTCCTGTGGCTGACTAATGATGCCTCGGAGCCTGTTGTTTTTGTGTGATGCGATCTGAGACGTGTGCGCGTAGACTTTTATCATTCTCTCGAGGAGGGACATTGAGGTATCCGGCGATTGGAGTGGTTTTGTGAAGATTTGAGGCCCGGATTGAAATATCTGGCGACATTGAGATATCTGGTGACATTGAGACATCTGACGTTTGAGGTGGTTTTGTGAAGATCTGAAGGCCCGGAGGAATGCTGGGGGTTCCAGGGGGCGGATTGCCCTCCTACAAGTGAGTTTTTTTTGCATTGGTTTTATAATAATTTTGTCCATTAGCTTGATTGTATAATAACGAGCGTGAAGCTCGGGATTTTTTGCATTGTGGCCCGAGCGCCAAGACCTGACGTCCATGCATGCATATTATTTGAATTTCGCCATTAATTACCTGTGAATGTGTACGTTTGGTTTTATTTATTATTCTCGCCATCGTTATAAACTCTATACCGCGTCCATAGAATTATTTTCGCTTTATTCAATTTTCTATATATACAGATTAAATAACAACGTCGTGCACTCTTTGTCCTATGTATAATTAATGTTTTTCGAAGACATGATTTTTCTTCGTAATAAAGTTTCCTCTCCATATTTCATCATCTACAGCGATGTTTCCGTTTCCGATGTTAACTCCGTACATAACCTTCTCGCCTTCTCCTCCAATATTGCACACAATAAACAAAGATTCCTCTCAATTTTTCATCATCTACAGCGATGTTTCCGTTTCCGATGTTAACTCCGTACATAACCTTCTCGCCTTCTCCTCCTTATTGCATACAATAAATAAAGATTCCTCTCAATTTTTCATCATCTACAGCGATGTTTCCGTTTCCGATGTTAATTTCGTACATAACCTTTTCCCCCATATTGCATACAATAAATATTTTGTTATTATACCGACCACTTTAATTCCTTGTATATTTTAGCGGAATTTTGAAGGGATGGAAACATCTTCAGTAATAATGCTCAATTTACTCAATTATTTGAATTATTTTATTGTCAAATAAATAATTAACTGATGAGGCCAGGTGAATTAATAAACAGACTAATACAAAAAAAATAGCTGGATTGACAGGATCAATAAATTGTTGATTGAAAGAATAAAATCCCGGAAATGACAATATTTTGGCCACATCTTAAGGGAAAATGGTAAGGAGAAGAGGCCTTTGGGAGACGAAGGACATCTGAATAATCTGGCATTCTGGCTGAAGAATCTAGGGCAATGGTTCGTTACGAACGATTTCGAATGGCACTACTGCAAATAAAAGAATGATTGTTTACGTTCAATAACCGGATAAACACTCAATTAAGAAGAAGACAGCTTGTGTAGGATGTCTTTTTTTTTCAATGGTGCTTTGCATTGTATGCACACACAAATAAACAATAAACAAATAAAAACACCAATTATAAAAGAATGACACATGTTACAACATTTGTCAAAAATAATTAAATTTAAAGAATATAGAAGGTGCCTCGCTAATCATAACTTTTCGGAATCTGCTAACCATTATTGTAATGATAGTTCAACTTTTTGCAAAAAAAATACAAACTTCAATACTGCCTGTCTCCATAAGTATTGGTCATTGTTGCTTGAACATTTTCAAATCGTTATCAAGGCAGGTACATACCTGTAACGTTTTTGCCACTAGCTATGAGACACCCTGTATATTTAGAACTGGAGAGGGCTGGCGCAATACCGAGATGATTAGAGGAAGATTTAGGAGACCAAGACCCACCAGGGGTTGAAGAGCCAAAAGTGATGATGACGATGCATATATATTATTAATACTAACAAACAATTTTTAAAAATGTACCGATAAATATTATCTGCGCCGATTTATCCTCGTTTATCTACCTTTCCTAGAATCTTCTACGCATCCGACGTATCGAATATCCATCTCCCCGTTTCAATTATTCACGATCACTCGCGCGATTTGCATAATGAACCAGATTAAAATCGAATCAATCATCATCCCTTGGCGCGTCTCCCGGCTCGCACGCTCGATCCGCCGCGTAATGGCCGGCGTAAACAGTCCCGGGAGATGCTCCACTAATCAAGGCGTAAACATGTCCATCGGGCCCCCGTCCCGCTCCCTCGAACAGGTTCTCCCTCCCTCCCGGGCAGGGCACCTACCCGGCGGGTAGCTGCTTTTCTCACGGCTCCCGGCGCGGCATTCCCCGGCGCGGGGTGCATCGTAGCGAAGGGAAAAACTACATTTCAAAATGAAGACTACAACACACACACGTTCACCAGTTTGAAGACTACAAAGTGTACACTACAATTGTAGTAAAAACTACTTGAAGTGAAGTAATTGTAGTACTACGAAATGAAGGGAAGTAAATGAAGTGAAATAATGAAGTGAAGTAATGAAATGAAGTAATTGTACTACAAAATTGTAGAACTAGTGAAGTAAAAATTTCTTCATGGGTCCCAAAATTTTTCAAACCGTGGGGGGGGGTTGTTACAGTTTCCAAAGATTTCTTCATATATCTACATCAACTTCCCAAAAATTTCACGTAAAAAATGCACTATTTAAAGTATGTTTCTCATACTTTCGATAACTTTGAAGTGTATGTACTTTGTAGTGTTCGCTTTGAAATGAAGTGTACTATTTGAAGTTTATACTTTCAATAACTTTGGTGTTTGTAGTGTGCACTACACTTCAAAACGTGCGAAGTGTGCACTTCAATATAATGTAATACTACATTGTAGTAGTGAATACAGAGCGGACTCATCACTAGTGCATCGGGCCGCGCTCTTCTTGGGCCGCTGCCGTTGCCGGTTGCGCGCGGCGCTGTTGTTTTGTTGCTGTCACGCTGTCTGCCGGGAGGGCTGGCGTTTATGACGGAAATGAATTAGTGATTAATTTATTTATTTATTTATTTATTTATTGAAATTAACGGACGTAGTCCAGTAAAATATAATACATAACATGAACAACGTAAAATACTTCAGAATAAAAGTTATAGCAATTTAAAATAAATGCAAGGACAAATGAAAAGTACTATTGCCTGCCCAACATAACTTGGCGTGCGGCAGGATTGGAACTAAAACCCGCGCCGCCCGCACCCGGTGGTAACTCCTCGCCCTGTAATTCAGTACAATTTTGTATTTTCTCGGGAGCTGTGTCATCAAGCAAGAACAATTGCCAATGAAGTATTAAAGTTTTGTGAAGCTGAAAAAGCAAATAATGGACCGATATTACCGTCTGACAGTTTGACAGACAGAGCGGCCGCCGCGGAGCGCGCTGTTATCCGACCAAATTTATATTGAAGGCTCTGACACTGGTCACCGGACATTCAGTACATTATGTATTGTGTAATAAATATACAACCTGGCAACTTTTGTTTCGCGACAGGGGCACCCTCCCTCGCACGCCAAGTTATTAGTGGTGGCACTCTAGATGGAGACAAGATCTGGACTATCTAATCAGAGATTTTTTGAATCTGGACTGGACAGACTTAGACCGAAGAAGTCCAGAACCTATCTTTATTTATTTATTTATTTATTAAGGAATCTTAACAGTTTTTTTAAACATATAATGTAAAAGCATAGTGTTCATTTTATAGACCAATTAAAAAGATTCACAGATGTTAAGAACAAAGTTGGATAAGATATTTTTAAGTTAATTATTTAGAATTAATTAATGAATAGTAGTAAGCAACAAACAATGTTAAGAATGAATAATGGTAAGTAATTGAATGTGAAAAAAGAAAAAGTATATCAAGAAATGTGTTAAATAATGGGAGAAAAAGGATAGGAAGTAGGAGGAAGAGAAGATTAGGTAGGTGTAGTGAGTGAATGGTCAAAGTCGATTTAGTACATGTAATCTAAAGCATTCTTTTAAATTCAATAAGACCAATGTTGAAGAGGTCAATGTCGATTAAATTATTATTGAAAGCTTTGCATGCGCGATATAAAAATGTATTTTGTGTATGGGATGCTCTATTTCTCGGAACACGTCTTGACGACATAACCTTGACATGGGAGCATGGAATCCATAATTGGTTATACGATGACTAAGGAACAACAGTTCATTATTTCTGAGTCTACGGGAAGGGATATTGAATTTTATTTGGCCCAGTAACGAAGGCACATCAGTGTGGCCATTCAATATTTTGAATATGGTGATTAAGTCAGTGTTTTCTCTACGTTTGTAATAAATTGACAAAGTCACACGAACATAAAATTAATTCACCCCATTTCGCAATTATCCCTCGTCTATGAACACATTTTTATCGCTGGGTAACACTTTCGAATAAATTCTGTTCACTATCACACAAAAGTAAACACTCCACTTAATTATCTTGTTTTACAACGTGCAATGGTAACACTGACTTCGCTCCGCCGCTGATTTCGCATCGGTAGAAACGTCTAAATTAACCGTGGCACTGGTTCCGTGTATTTTAAAAAATTCACCAAGTCACTTAAACGAATTAAATTTAAGCACTATTCCTTAATCCACACAATGTCGCAATTAATCATAAAATATCGGATACTATGGACCGGTTCGTTAAATTTTCCGATTCGAGCCCTGTACATAAAATACTTTCAGTTTGTAAGCAATTCGTTTGCTGTCAGCGAGAAACATATTCTTAAAAATATATGCGTAACAAAACACAAACACACCGGTTTTATCCATAACAATTACCGTAAGCTGTTATTAAACTTTTTACGCTGAAATTTATTTATATCCGAGCGACGCGTTCGCGCTATCCTGTAACTAAATCAATGATTTATTATTTAAATATTCAAACTGTTTGATCCTTTTGCTATTCATCGAATTTACTGTATGTAATTTTTATGATTGTTTTTTCTTTCATGTAATGTTGTAATTCTTTCCGTTTTTGAACAAAATTGCAAAGCGAATCGCAAATCACATTGTTACTCGAGTCGTACGCGTCGAATTGGTACATTATCTGGATCAAAATAACCGACTCTTTGATTTTATCAACACGTTGTAGAAAGTTCTCGAGCTATTTTCCCACGTTTGTAGACGGCGATTCGGTTGTTTTGCACATTTTGTTTTGTGTTTGTGTTGCTTGTATTGAAACGCAGATAAATTTTCGATTTGGGATCTTCGCACGTTCGTGCGTTATGAAGTTCAATGCGTCTTCGTTCTGTTGGATTCTTTTTGCTCCGCGCGTGATTACACCTTGCGCGAGTCAAGTGTTGGTAAAGTGGTTAACGTCGGAAACTTATCTTGACCGCATCCTGCGAACCTGGCTTCGATCATACCAACCTACCCGCAGCACACACATGACGACGTTCACAATTACCTGAGCTCTTCATATATATGGAGAATGCATCGTACTGTCACGAGACTGTGGAAACAGAAAGAATTACACATAATCGAAGATTTCCCAGGACTCTAGACGTTTGCCGGATAACATAGCAATTAAACGTTGATAACGTTACAAAAATCGAAACACTAAAACTCATTCACAATCTAGCAAATGGCGAAATACGAAACGAAGATATTGAATTACACAAAATACACGAAAATCATCAACACTACACTAGAACGGCTCAAAGGTACCACATAACTCAAACCAAACAAAAACAGGACAATCACGAGTAATTTGTAACGGATTAAAATTAAACAACGACCTACCACAACAGACCAAACAATTTACTACTAACAATTTCAAAATGGTGACAAAAATGCTAATATTCAGCCAAATATAACAAATGAGATTGTTTCCTTAGTATTATTGTATCTAACTATTACGTAAAATGTTATCTATCGACCTTGAAAATGAATAGTACGGTAGGGTCTAAAATCGTCATCACTTTTGGCTCTACAACCCCTGGTGGGTCTTGGCATCCTCCAATCAGTCTTGCCAATTCTCTCCAGTTCAGAATCTCCAAGACAAAAAATATGTGTTTGTGGACGTAATCGCTCCATCTTTAATTTTGGCCTTCCTAAGCTCCTTCGCCCTATCGGTCTCGAATTCAGCGGGGACTTCGGTGCTTGTCGGTCGGTCATTCAGTTTTATAAATTTTGTGACGATTTTTTAGAACCAGTCCAATGATACGCCTCAAAATTTTCCTTTCAAAAACATCCAGTGCTTGCTCATTCCTCTTAGTCAATAACCATGTCTGGGTCTCCTCGAGTACACGGAAATATACAAGAAACTTCTAGAAAATCCGAGAATATAAATACGCACGGCGAGATAAGCCAGAGATAAAAGCGACGAATAAACGGCGATCCAGTGCGCGTTGTATCAACCAGCGAAATAATTTACTAGAGTACCTACCGGACGTTCGAAAAGTTTTTGATAGCAATCATCGTGTTAGGAAATGACTAGAAATTCCTCGATAGTGATAATTAGTCCGAATTACATAATACTGCTTCAGTTAAGTTCGTTATCAGTAACTTTTCGTGTTAAACAAAATTAATTAATTTTGAGTGTTTTAGTGTCTCTTCTATTTTTCTGAATACTCTCTTTTTCCAGCTTCTGACCCTGACACCTGTCGGTCGGAGAAACTATAGGCCGTGAAACACAACACCGTTCTTTCCAAACCATCCAGACACTTCCATTTGAACCCCGCCGAAATGCAGGTCAAATTTTTGGACCTCACCACATTTCAGAAAACATCACGAACTTTCGTGTGCCGGATTAAGTTCCGAGAAATTTAATCTTTTACCAGCGCGAAATCTGAACATCAGCTTGACAATTTATATTTTAAATCATCGCGCTATCGCACAACCACTTGGCACTTTGATATCTTACTCGTTTTATATAGTCCAAATATAGTCACTATTTGTTTCAACAGATTCATTAAATTTTCAATTACGACATTTTTATGTATGTTTATCTTAACGTAGATATCCGGCTACCACTACGTATTCAATGTTTATACCTCTGTGATTTCAGTTTGCAGGGCTGTTCCCAGACATTGTATCGCACTTTGGCAAGTTAAAAAATGCCACCCTATTTCTAAAGGTCTTTTTTAAGAGGCGTAGATCTTTAAATGAAGTCAAACATAATAACTTCGTTGTTTGTCTGTCTATCGTAAATTGCTGGAATTAAAACTTTAGATAGAGTGTGACACGCAATCAGGCAAGTCTTTATTATTATTTCCCGTGATTTTCACGGGTGTATGGCTAGTAAAACACATAAAAATTGTGGTAATGGCTTTATTGGAAAGATAATTTTATACCACGCGGTAGAAGTGTTGTCATTTGATGGTGTTTCTGAATGTTCAAATGAAAACCTTACACGGACGTAAAGCTATATATCCTCGATCTCACATTCTTAAAAAATAAAATAGAATTCGCTTTAATGTGGATATATTTATGTATCTTTGAAAATAAATTTGTACTAATAAAAAAATATAATTAATTAGATAATTTTTGTTGACATTCCAGAGACGGCACATAGGACGGTTTACCTGAACGCAGCGCTTGGCCATTCTTTATTTGACCGTATAGTCATTTACACGCGTTTAGCTTTGTAACCTCAAACTGACTTGTAACATATAATTTATAACTTGTAACTTGTCATTCATATTTAAATCGCGACATGTAATTCTCGAATCATAATACTCAGAAATAAATCAGTTAGTATACCCACCGTGCGTTTCTATTGTTGCTTCCTTGTACCATGGGTGGACAACACACTACATATTTTTGATTGTTATAGTCGATGTCGATGGTCGACACATCAACTCTGTCAAAATCTGTACAGAGAACAGTTCCCAGCTTTTAAATGAACTTTTAATGTATTTTTTTTCCTGACATAGAACTCTCGCCTCATCCGCATTCATACAACTTCGCATGCAAGCTCGACGGTTGTTAAGGCTTCTAACGGGACCATCTTCCAGTATCTGGTTAATCTGATCTTCCACGGTCGCCCTCTCTTTCTAGCGCCGTCAATATTCATTCATTCGCTCAACATGCCCAAACACCTGAGCGACCCTTTTTTAATTCTATTAATTATGCTAAGATCAGCTTTACATTCATTCCTAATATCTTCATTCTTTACTCTATCATAAATGGATTTGCGACACACACGTCTAAGGGATCTCATCTCCACTGCATTCGGTCTACTTTCGTTCCTCTTCTGCCAGCTCCAGGCTTCACTTCCATATACATCAGTGTGACATCATAAAAATATATATATTGAATTCATAAAATCATGTGGGGGACTTGGTATTTATAGAGACTGCTTTATAGGGTCACCACCGTATAAAATACGAAATCTCTGTATTTAAATGTGGGTAAAAACTCGTGAGAGGTTTTACAAGATTTTTTCAATCGCAAATGGTTACAACAGTGCAACTTAATTATTAATCTAAACGCGGGTACAAGTAGAACTCCGAGGAGACGATGAGGCAGCTTACAGTCTGGTTTCCTCCGCATCAAACATGGGTGGTCTACATAGCGTTTAAAAAGTGTCACAAAAGGGTTACATTTAAATTCCATCCGGTTTCGAACGTCCATCTCAAACGGCTCCCCGCGCATCTTCCCTCGGAAGCGGACTGACTCGCCGTAATGAGCGCTTACCCGCACGTTATTTTTTCACCTCGGTTAGCGCAGCAGCCGGGTACTCTCGTTCCGCAGCCCGTAATTTGACCCTTTTCCCAAACAAAGGTACGACCGCAATTTCGGCGACCGCGCTGGGCTTTATTGCGTGCGGCGGTTTCGCCCGACCGGCCATTTCTCCCTTTGACCGGCCGTGGTCCCCGCTTCGGCAGAATACTCAATCTAATTGATAGTCCGGAACTTCTTCAACGAATATCTTACCACATCCCAACTTGCAATAACAGACATTCACCTACTTTTCATCTCCCCTTTTGTAAGACCAACTCAAAACGATTGTTGCGCGGTATGATCGACAATACTGAAATTATGCAGAGCATTGGTTTGTATGTTCCTGATAATTACCTTAGACATCGTCAGCAT
This sequence comes from Agrypnia vestita, assembly GCA_016648135.1. NCBI lineage: Eukaryota > Metazoa > Arthropoda > Insecta > Trichoptera > Phryganeidae > Agrypnia > Agrypnia vestita. Next base: position 732,126 of record JADDOH010000068.1, read on the forward strand.
AGATTGTTTCACATTCCAATATACAGGACCAACCTGCCGATGGTTATGCCTGTTGGAAAAGCTACAGCTATGCTGAACAAGATCGCTTTGGATATTGATATATTCCATGTGTCTGAGGGGATTTTCCGAAGCAGGATTCTCCTACACCTCTAACCAGATTGTATAGGTCACTTTTAATTGGTTAATAATGAATTGTTATTTTAATATACAATATGTATATGTGTGTGTATATATGTATGTATGTATATATATATATATATGTGTATATGTATATTTTTAGATATAAATTCATAATATGTATGCATTAAACATAAAGTTTGTAATGTACATATTACGTAATAAATAAAAATTGAATTGAAAATTGAACTGAAAAATTGAATTGAAAACAAAACTCCTTTATGTACAGATCCACAAATTCATTTAACGCAAACTATCACCACATTGACATTTTCAACTCGACAATAAGAAACATAAAACAAACAATATCTACACTACCGCACCCAAACTAATTCGCACATTATATCTTCACTTCTACTCCCGTCCCACATTCCCTTCCACCCTCTCCACTCGCTGTTAAAGTAAATTACTATATTCAGTGGAAAATTGCATAATTTTAAAAACCATTATTTCATATTTGTTAAGGTTGTTGATTTGCTGTTAATTTTCCCCAAAATAAAATAAATAAATAAAGTATTTTCGGACGCTCCGCCAGCGCGCGCGACGAAAGTTGCGCGCGACGGAAGTGAAAAAAGCCGCAGTCAAATAAGGAAATGAAGTCATTCTGGTTGCCGTCCGTAAGGTGCGCGGCAAGTGAAAGAAATTTGATGCGGGAAATGAGAGTGCATCTCTTCTCGCGTTTAATTGACATTGAACGGCCTCGCCTCTTCGCCGAAACTGTCTACTTGAGGGTGGTTCTATTGGAGTTTGTAGTTTTTTTTTAATTTTATTTATTTAAATGATTTTCTTCAATACGTTGTTACAACTATTAGAAATATAATTAAATAAGGGAAAAGAATGGCAAGTCCGCAGGCAGCAAAAGCACGCTGGTATATGGGGAAATCAAAAAGAAAGTAAAACAAAATAAACTTGCTCCCGGAGCTTATCTCCGGAGAGAAATAAACATGTTTACGAATACTCTTTCAACACTCCTTCATTCCGCCACCACCATACCTACTTTAAATATTCGTGAGCCGCTTAGGTGTAAGTCTTAAACTAAGTCTTAAACTGTGGAGGTTCTAAACACGTTAAAAAAATATATCCTATCGTCTGATAGGTCAATGGAGAAGTTTAATTTTTTTTTCAGTGAATGTAAATTAATGAAATGAAAATTTGAGTTAAATTAAACAAAAATCTATAAGTAAAATTAAATATCATAAAAACTAACCAAGTTATAGAATTTTAAATTTGCGTTTGCATGAATAATTTTGTTCTGTCCCATGGAGTCGCGTGACGTCATCTCTGCTACCCGGTGTACATCGCGGCTCGTGCTCCGGCGTCCGCCTATGCCGACGGGTGACGTCACAGGCGAGTGGGGGTCATAATTCCGCGCTAAAATACACTAACTTTAATATTATTTTTCTCTGTTGTTTATTGATAGATTTCAACAATTTTTTCACCAGTTTATGAGATTTGATCTATATTTTAGTAAAATGTTACAACGTATCAGCAGTATGAACCTTCTCCATTATGTCTTCTCAAACCAAAGCCAGCCATAGAAGTACGTCAATATCTTTTAACCTGTTAACCGGCCAGTCCCTTTTTAATTACGCAACATATGTTAAATATAAAGGAAAATACAAAATTACAAACCAATAGAAAAGAATACCAACAAAAAAATGGATTGGTACATTGATTTCGTCATCGCTGATATCGCTTTTATTCATTTTGATGGACATAAAGCATGACATACAAATGTTTTCTGAAATAAAAAGGTTGGAAATATAAAAATATATAAGTAATTAATATATAATACGAAAATAGGTAGGTAAGCATAAGTACGTACCCATCGCTGCTCACCCAGAACACGTCCACCACTCTCAATAGCGAAATGATACTGATTCCCTCCATGTCTTGAATTCATGTCGAGACATGTATGGATGACCTGATACCTTTGTTGTTCTCAAATATACGTTCTGCCCGTTCCAGGGCGCAACATATATTTCAAGGACGTGTTTATACGTCCTGCCCGTACCCGATGTTGTTTACGTTCGACGTATTTATACGTCCCGCCCGGTTAACAGGTTAAAGACTCGTCAAGATGGTGCCTTCGTGGGAACGACCGCGCGGTTTTTTTCCGCGAGCGACGTCGCGTGGACGTCCTTAAACGCCAGGCGGGGTTCAGGCCGTCGGCCGCCATATAAGCGCCGAAAACGAGCTGAACGGAGCGGAGCGCGGCCGAGGATCCTCTCATTCCTCGGGCCATTGTTTCGTCCCCGCCGCGAGAGCTGAAACCAGTTCCCGCCACCTTTGTCGGCCCGCCGAAGGTGCTCGTTGTCCAATTGTGCCCATAGGCGCGGGCCCGTTCCTATACTCTCTCTCCGGCCCCGGGACCCGAGTACGCCATCGTCGGGGCGGACACCGCGCGAGGTGGCCAAGAGTGGATTGCCGCTCTTGACTCACTGCCGTCAGTGTGATTGGTGTTTGATAACATCAGAGATTGTAAACTGCGACTATAACACAATACACGAAAAAGCTAACAAATTATACCTAAGGCCGGCCGCACTTTGGATACGAATTGTGTCTTGCGTTGGTCACGATCAGTTACTTTATATATTATAGCATACTTAAATAATGACAAATTTCATGAATATCGTTGTAATAGATTCGCAAATGCTGAGGAGAATCGAAGTGCAAGGAGAGCTCATAACAACGGAGAAATATTTAAAAGATTTTTATTCGAAGTACCTACATAATTATACCTCACCTTCATTAAACCAAATTATTTAACTTGCAGGTATTTTTTAGTTCTTTAGAGATTCTCCGCCATGATATGCGCTGATGGTCACATAGTTGAATCACTTTGGTCCCACGAATATTTATGGTCATGTGTCAAATTGACAAATTTTTCAATATCCATCGTACGAAATCGCAAAAATTTCCGAACAAATCCGGATCGTGTCGGACGTCGCATCTACACGTGCGTACACGCACTACTAATTCGTGTACAGTGTGCGATGTTTAATACTACTTCGAAGGTCAGGAATGTACTTGCGTATTCATACGTATACGTACTACTCAATTTCGTACGAAGACGTATCCAGTGTGCGGCCGGCGTAAATGTACATTTGATTTACAGCTTTCTAGCTTTTTTGATTATATTCACCTTAGATCGTGCTATAATAACAATCATATGTGGGGTATAAAAGCAAAAACGGCAATATCCAAAAAAAAAATTAATGCAGCCATCGAGGATTACTAATTTATAATGTAATTAGCTGCAACCCGTCATTGGTCATCGGAACATTTTTTCGCGTCTTTGCTAAGCCTTAGTATATATTTATAGCATCTTTTTGTTACTCCACGGAGAGGCGGCCGTGGCAACATGCGTGAAACGGCCGGTTCGGGTTTGGTGGCCGTTACACGAAGTTACGAGGACAGACAGACGGACGAATAGTCAGACAACGAAATTATTTCGTTTGATGAATTCGAGATTTTTTAGGAAACACGTAGTCTTTATATTTATAGAAAACATGCTTTTGGAAGGGATAGATAAATACATAAAATCTAGAATGTTTCTCGCTATCTGCATTCAAAATATTTTTTTATTTTTTGGGTATTGCTGTTTTTATTTTTATACCCCACCTTTCTCAACGTGGGGTATAAAAATACAGATGAGAATACAGAGTGTTACCGACTGGTAGTTGGTAGCTTAGTGGTAAGAGGGCGCTTCAATATGGTGTCTCTTAATTTATATCCATTCACTCTCTCATACTGTCTGACTCTCTCATTCATTCAGAAAGACGTTCATCCTGATACATTTACAGTTATATTTTCATTTATTTAGTACTAAACAGTATTTTTAAACATTTATACAATCCCATCAATGTGTAATATGCCAGTACCAATAGGATTTTTTTCATGCGAGCGAATTAATTATTTTTTCCTTATTTGTTATGGGGAAAAATCGTTTAATATACGTCATGTTTCTTACAAGTTCAAAGATCTGGAACGGGTTAAGGACGTATATAGAGGTATCACTGTATATGATTTCGACATTATCGTGGCATTGGATTGAGTTTAATTTTCCAACGATAATTTTACGCAAGTCCGCGTACTACGTACCGTGTCGTGCGAAATTCATCTATCGATGTACCCGGATTTGAACCCGGCCCCGTTTGTCTTCCATTGAATTCGATGGCCCAGCCAAAATTAATGGTTTTTTTTCTATTGACACTTTATTTTTTTTTGTTGTTCTTTGCGTTTAACCTTTAAACGAACTTCTGTCGTCTCTTGAATAAATCATTTTCAAATATCATCATACACTAGCACACTAGCAGAATGCAAATCAGGTAGCGTCGATTACTCTTTTGTAGTTGTGTTTTGCGGCCAGCAATTCCGTAAACCCTGAAAAATAACAATTTTTCGAAATTTTCTTTTGTAACATTGTGAATGACCATTTAAAAAATTATTTAAAAAAATGATAACTTTGTTTACTTTCACTATTCGTTTATAACGATTAGAACGTTTTAGATGCTAACGCATCACCTTCAGTAATGTTACTAATACTAAACTTTAGACTAAAAAGGACGACGTGAGGAGTGGGGTGGAGATTAGAGTCTGGTGGGTATGTGGGCGTGGTCATTAGGCGCAGAAGAGAAAATGTAATAGATGGAGTTTGACGCGGATTTGATTGCGCCTTTGATATTCAAACTCCATCTATTACAAAGTTATCATTTTTTAATATATTTTCTAAAAAATAAAATGATGTAACACATGCAACTTAACCACTTAACACTACAAATACCAGAACCTAACCAGCTTACCATCACTCTGCATTACCGCGGGGACAGGCAGAGTGAATTGAGCACCTTCTGTCCCGATACACAACCACAACCTGATTATTATCGTCCATTGTTTATGCTTTTAACAGGACCATCTTCTGGAACCTGGTTTAACTGATCATTCCAAGTCTTCCGCGGGCGTCATATATTTATTTCATGTAATGTGTCATTTTTTAGTTACCAAATTTTTCAAAATCAAGGAGACTATCAAACTTGTAGTAAAATTTCGCTTTTTAACTGAGCCTGTGCCATGAGGAATATAACTTGCCGTCACGCGTTTTCTTTGCGGGGATGCACAAAGAGGATGGAGCGCCACACTCTTCTGTCCTGACACACAAATCTCGCCCCATCACATTCATACGTTTTCGCATGCAAACTCGCCGATAATTGAGTCTCTTAACAGGACCATCTTCCAGTATTCGGTTAACCTGGTCATGCCAAGTTCTCCGCGGCCGCCCTCTCTTTCTGGCGCCGTCACACTTGCGTCATATTCATTCGCTCAACATGCTCAAACCACCCGAGCATCTCTTCCTAATTTGTTCATTCTAAACTCCATCATAAATAGATGAGATCGTGTTGTAGATATTAAGTACTATAGGTATGAGAAATAGGCGATCTCATCGCTCGGACAGGGATGTTTAAGTATATTTGTGAAATGTCTAAAAGTATGTGTTATGATACCAATATTTCATTGCGGTTCATCGACCTTCCAATTCCAGGATGTATCTGTTATCTTGGTTACCTGCCACTGATAATTTAACCTGTTCCTAAACAAATTAACTAAGCTCGGCGCTATCTTACCTGGTGCACTGAGTGCACAGTGTACACAGTCGTGTCAAATATAGACAAATATTTAAACGGTAAGTACAACCATTGAAATACCTTCAAAATTCTTTTGAGTGTCTTAAATGTATTTTTAAAGGAAAAAAATTTTTTTTTCAATAAATATTACCTACCTCAACAAACTAAATACTAATTAACTATAGTATGATCACGGGATCATGGCTGTGGAAGGCAAATGAAACACGTCAAATGAATTAATCAACCTAAATCACTTGGCGCGAATTTAATCGGAGCACTATTTTTAATTCACACCAACTTCGTAATTCGTGCTACTTGTCACTCCTGAATATTTTACAAATAAGTAGGTAGGTACTTTTCTATTTCGCTTTACTCTTATCTATCGCTTATTTCGCTAGTTTCTCTTGTCACTGCTCGTTTGTCAAAATAACGCGCACACTACTTACTGTTCATTCGGCGCGATCCGTTGCGTATTTATAAGACCAGTGTTCTAGATGTTTCGCGAATCTATTAGATTATCCTCGACCTTTTAATTAATTTCCTATTTACTGTAAAATGTGTATAGTGCTGTTTTGTTTATCAAGGGATTTAATTATGTAAGAATAAATAATTTATATGCAAGAATGCAATATGTATGATCTGAGAACATAATTGCTGGATTTGTCCACCGCGCGATTATTATTTTACTAAGATAAATTTCATCTCTATCAACAGTCCCTTCAAATATATGGAAGGTTTCAATTCGGAACATATATACAACTTTAAAAAAATTTGATGTGTGGATGTTCTTACGATGGAATCGGTGAACGTTGCACTGTGTAGAGTGATTACTTAAACTAGCTCATACAGGTTGTAAACCCTGGGCCATCGTATAAAATACTTCCATACAAGTTTCTCACATAAATAGCTTCGTCTCTGTGAGACTTCTATAATTTATCTTAATTGCTTTATCTGTATATATGTACATACCTTCCGCTGTGACCCAATCCCCTCGCCTAAAGAAGGGGCTTAGTTTATCTATGCACAATTTAAACTGTGTGGTGCTCTCCCATTCACTCACGATACAAATCTTTGACCGATTGCCTTCCGACTGCGATCCATTAATTTCGTGCTCTGTCTATACTCGACGCGGTGACAGCACTGGAGAAATAGGACTAGCAAAATATTGTACCACTACTCGTACAGGAAACGGCCATCTAAATCATGACACATTGCGAGCCGAGTTTTATTGCCCCCAGAGTTGTTTGCCTTTGGAATTGTTGACGTGTTCACCATAACTTCGCGTCTCCGCCTCGCGCGCCGCTTGATCCTTATGTGACCCGGGTATTTTTAAGCTCATTTTAATATCTCGTCCATGGTTCGCCTGAGATTAAATTCTTGAAAACTCTAAACAATCTCTCTGTCTGCTCTTTGGTCGCGTCATTTGAATTCGGCCTTGTTACTGCGTGAATATATTGCTGCGTTTTGTTGCGAATTTGTTTCAAATTGTCTAAAAAAATTCACGTAACATTGGAATAAATAATATATGAGATTGATTTCAGAGATTTAGCTCGCGTTTGGTGTTGAAATTATGGTCTTGAGATAAATTTCGAGATTACCGTCAGAAATTAGTACGACAAGACAGATCTCAAACCGGTGTACATAACATTAATGATTTTTTTTATGGTACAACATGATTATTCTAATATACGCTAAATTAAACTTTGTAATACAGACACACTGAGTTATGTTTATCCAGTCTCTCTGATCGTCATGTGAAATTAACAACAAACCTAAATACAAAAATTTTGTCAACTTATTCGAGTAGGGCAGCGAGTTGCGAAGTGGGAAAGATTTTTTCGGTCATTAGAAGAAACATTTAGGATCTTAAGTTAAAAAAATCTTTTTTTTAGTTATTAATTAATTACTCTCGAAACTAAAGAAATGATAATTATATCTCAACGCGAGAGTATTACAAAATTTCATTTAGTGTAAATTAAAATAACTGGGTTAACTTGTTGAAGGCCTTAAAAATTCCAGAAGAAGAAACATTTAGGATCTTAAGTTAAAAAAATCTTTTTTTAGTTATTAATTAATTACTCTCGAAACTAAAGAAATGATAATTATATCTCAACGCGAGAGTATTACAAAATTTAATTTAGTGTAAATTAAAATAACTGGGTTAACTTGTTGAGGGCCTAAAAAATTCCAAAGCAATATATAGGCAAGGGCCGGAAATTTTCTGAATTTTTTGTGATTTTTCTTTTTACGAAAAAACCATGAAAACATGCGTATATTAAGAAAAAAACACACACATTCATGTTATTTTATCGTAAGTGTCGAAATGCAATGATTTTTTTATCATTTAAGTAAAAAAATAATCTTTTTTTTGAATTTCGATAATGTTGCCAGCGCAACATTTTCTGAAAAATAATAATTATTTTTTATTTGTTTATTAGAGACAACACTACTATTAATAATAATAATCTTCTTCTATGTGGTATATGTTGTTGCACGGCACGGCACACGACGGGACATCGCACTCATAACATATAAAATAAATCGTATTTCCCGCGCACATTGCGCGTGACCTTGACGATGGAATATTTGAATTTCGATTGCACAACACGCGATCGGGGCGCCATCTATAACAATTCTATACGATTTTGACGGCAGAAAAACTTCTGTTTTGATTGTTGATTTAAAATATAATCCGTGATGTTTTTGAGTTAAAAATGGAACGACAGGTCACAACAGGATTTCTCTATTGGGAAAAAATTACGTTTTTCAAATTCGATACGCGGTCGTCGATAAATAATTTATTTTGTGCCTGTCGCATATATGCGACGCGGCCCCTGGGGACAGTCGCGCTCCGTCGCATATATGAGACGCGGCCCCAGGCTCATTAAGGACGTTTGATTCGATTCGTTCGCTAAACTCAACTGGCGCACCCAAACGTCACCAAGAAACATAGGCACATAAATCATGGCACTACTGCAGCATTGGTCACTTCTAGCGTGAAGAAGCTCTAGACAAATTAAATATGGCGGCAAACGAATCGAGAGTAATCTTCTGGGTTACATGTATAAATGCCATCTCAGAGATTCGGAGGTATTCCAAAAATAGCAATATTTTTGAAATACGGCCGATTATTGGAATACACACTCGAAAACTAAAATAAAAAATAAACGATATGTAGTTGTAAGTATACCTACGTCGGTGTTCGTCGTACTCAAATAAGGAAAATTGTATGTTTTCACATATCTCTCTCAAATAATCGTCACCTCACAACTCTCATGTCTCGACTAAAATTACATGAAATAACTACTAATACTGTATTTAAAGCTTATAGAAAAAAGATTATTTCATATGCACTTATTAATTTCTTTTCCCACATCGCCCTGATGTAAAATTATGGCAAAATTGTCATTGTCGCGTTGGACTACTATGTATATTTTGACGTTTGACGGATATCGCGTCGCATTGTCGCGTTGTCTCCCTTTCTCAAGTAGAAACTGAAAGAAACAAACACCGACGTATACCTATGTCTCGTTTATTTTTCTTTTTATTCTCGTATATTAATTAAGTGTTGGGATAACAATCTTAAGATCCCAACATTGCTATTTTCAGAATACGCCCGATTGTTTGAGACAATATCTCATCCCGTGTACACGACCATCACAACAAACTTCAAGATTAAATTTTCTTATCTTCCCGAAGGTCGCAGGCCAAAAATTTGACATTGAATTTAAACCAGTCCTGATGGGTAATTCATTATCTTATTTGCATGACACAAAAGGGGACATTACAGGCGCGGTTAGGTGACCACTTTTACCATCATTTTGTTCCTGTTTTTGTAAACCGTTTCTCTGTTCACTGTTCTTCGATTATAATAATTAACCTCTCCGAAGCTCGTTAATTTTTTGTCCAAATTTAAACGTCTCATTTGTTATGTTTAATTTGATTTTTGACTCCGATCTCCTTCAGGCTATGTTTTTATTTCATTCCTACCTCCATTAACAGCAAATGACGATATAGAGCTTTAGATAGATTTTTTTTATATTTATTCATCCATCTTCAATTCATCCAGTTTTTATTATTTCACTAATAATTATTAGTTTCTATTCAGATACAAGTATACGTTTGTATTGTTATAGTATGTACAATAAGTTTCCATTATTATAAATAAAAAAATAATAAATTAACAAAACAAAAAATAAATATATGGAAGATGAATATACGTTGTATCCGGATGAAGAAACCATTGGTCCCGAAACACGAGTATCTTGGTATTTCGACAAACTAGTGGTTTATACAATGTTCATAAATGTTCATGCAGCAGAAATAAGGGGCTTCCGCGAAAGACCTGGCATTATCAGATAAACCAAACATTAAAAGACGGGCCTGTTAAAAGATTCAAAATCCTTAGATCACGCATGAGAGATGTATGAATGATGCAAGAGCCGTCTGCCAGGAACGAAAAGTGTGGCGTGTTATCTATCCTCTCTGCCCATCCCTGTGCGGAATCGGCGCGTTGGTCTGTTAGTTGGAATGACCCAACCAAAGTCATTCGTGGATACGTACCTTGAAAACGCGCGTGCTCGCGTAATTTTAATAATAATTTTTTAATCTACGCCGCGGAACTTCGTCTAGTGCTTGTGTTTCGCTTCCCCCACAACGCCGACGGGTCGGTCTCACGATTATCGGGCCGCACCTTTACAAATCGGGTCATAAAAAAAACTACCAAAATATTATAGTTATTCAAATTGAGATAACCAAAATTCATGACCTCTTTGGCGGGACTCTTTTTATCTCGAATTAGTTACGTTGCCTGGTGTTTGAATAAAGATAGGGCATACAAATGTACCAGGAAATAACATTACCAGTAAATCGGTAAATCTCTGAATTTCATACCGGTAAATATGAATGTGTTTGAAAGCGAATATTGTGGCATTATAATATTATGATATACAGAGTGTTTCATAGCTAGTAGCAAAAAATTACAGGTGGATTCCTGCATTGATAGTGAGTCGAAAATGTTCAAACAACCATGACCATCATAACATCAATTTTGAATTTTTTTCTATATTTATTACTTATTTTTTACAAAAAGTTGAACTATCATTGCAGTAACATACAACGATTATGAAAAATTCATTCTCTTCATTACATCTCAAATAAAATGATAGAAAACTTGTAAAAAAACTATGTTTTCAATTTATGCAAGGTTTCTATAATTTTATTCGATTTATTAAAGCGAATGAATTTTTCATAATCGATATAAGTTACTATTATAATAGTTCAACTTTTTGCAAAATATAAGTCAGAAATATTGGGAAAAAAATACAAATTTTAATTTTGCATATCTCCATATCTATTGATATTAGGTTATGATTGCTTGAACATTTTCGACTCAATATCAAGGCAGGAATCAAAGGTGTTAGCTATGAGATACCCTGTATATGTTCTGTATCAGTTTCTTTCATATATTCGAATGGACTACGCTAGAGACATCTGTGTATAGTCCTTCCCATGACTTATTTTAGATAGATTTCGAAGCTGGTAAAAATACGTTTAAAAAATTTCTCAGGTTTTCACTGCCATTCACGATCTTGTGTGTAGTTTTCTGGGATACTCTGCCGTAAATGTGAGCTCTCTGGCCGATGTTTCGCATCCCGTTGCAGGGTTCATCAGCGCTGATAATGGGCCCTGCAATGGGATCCGAAACGTCGGCCAGAGAGGTCACATATACAAGGCAGAATATCCCAGAAAACTCCACACAGAAGACATTTCTAATTTTAATGTGGAATATTAAGAAATATTATTTTTAATTTATACCTATATGATATTTTTCTAAATTATTTAACATATATACTAGAATACGCCTGAAAAATATTATTTTCAATTTAATAATGTATCTTTTTTTAGCTTGTCATTGCACCAATGAACCAAAAACATGCTTCGGTAAATAACTTATTTTGCTGCGTTATTTGAATATTAAATTTGATTCTTTTCTCTCGACACGATGGCCACAACGCAGGAGCAAAAAAAGATATAATTTAAGCAAATCTTTTCATTCATCACACTCGGCCTCCGCCTCGAACGGATCTCACCTCGTTATCTCCGAAACTCGGCTCGGGAGGCCGATCGCGGTGTCCGATCGTCTCCGAGCCGTCTCTCTCCCGGGCATCCACTGACGAACACGCGCCCGCTCGGTCGGGGCGTTCGTCCGAGCAGCGGCGCGTTTGTTCCCGGCTCGGGGGCCGGGTCGCGCCCATATTGGACATGTGGTCTCGAACCGGAGGAAAAAATGGCCCACGAACTAATTCCGCGTGAGATATGTTTGTTTTCGGCCCGCCTCGAATTCAGTCTGGCACTGTTCCGTCATACAGGCCGCGTTTCTACACCTTATACAGTGAATTGGAAACTGCTAGAAGGGTCCGCGATGGACCGCCGGATTACGGAAGCGTCGCGAAGCGACATGTACTATAAAAGAGATTAACGGTCACTGCGCAATTATTTTATCAGAGTCGTTTTGGCAGGCGGCGCACGACCTTATAAAGGCGAATCCGCGCGCGTTTGATCAGAGACAAGCGAGTGGGTACTTACGTGCGAATTGGAGTGAACTAGCGCGAACCTGGGCGAAACGGCCTTGCGATAGACAAATTGTGAATAACTTAACATTTTAGAGCTTTCTTTAATAATTCATTAATACCAAACCTGTCAAACTTAATAACGTCAAAATTGACGGCGTTACAATGTAATACAATAACTTTCAAGATACCGAAATAGCAATGATTGCTATTTTTTTCAGAACACGGCCGAATGTATGGATGTTCTTAGTTAAAATATAGAATACCCAATAAAATTCTGGAATAGAAACACAGGCAGACACAAAATTTACCAAAAAAAACTTGATTAAATGCGATGGAAATACGCGCATGTGTGGAAAATTTTTGAATGATAGGGTGAGGAATAAATGTAACAAATTAGAAGTGAATCTAATACTGACCCTAACTTGGTAGATAAAATAAAGAAAGGATCGCTGCGATGGTTTGGTCGTGTGGAAAGTATGAGCGAGGAATGGATGGTTAAGAAAATATATGAGGCTAGTGTTGAAGGCAGCAGGGAAGAATGGCGTTCGCGAAAGACTCGACATGACCAGATAAACCAAATATTGAAGGATGGCTCTATTAAAGGCTTCAGACAAACGTGCATTATTCACGACTAAAGACTGGCTGGCGAAGCTGGTGAACTGGCTGAATTACGGAGAGCAAGATGACCAAATTACGAAAGTATCATTTATTTTATTTGGTACACGATTTTTTATAGACCTATGAGACCTTGTACCACTGCGTTAAAAATTACAAGCCGATTAATATTTTGTCAAATATTTGTAAGTCTTCTCTAGGAAGGGAATACAATCGCTCACTGTACTTTGATATCTCCCGAGGGTACTTAGTACGGCAGGCCTTACACGTACGATATATGAATTTTCACGTGTATGCATGTATTGTGTATGTAGACAAAACCAAATATAATATTTAAAACTCCACCTTGTTCAAGGTCCACGGTTGTCGGGATTGAATATTAATACCGACTACAACAATATTCACGCTGACATTTGTCCTTGAGGTATATCTCCTCGGCGAAAATTCTAATTTTCTAGGCATATGTCTCCGGCCATGGTCAGTTTTCAAATGTGAATCTATTTGGGTGTATTTGATCTCACATTTGAATTTCACTCTTATCTTTATATTTTTAGCGATGATCTCGTTACGTTTCTAACTATTTGGGTCTGGCGGAATATTGTTGCCTAAGGTGAACATATTTAAAATAGGACTTATAGATAAATTTAAGTCATTATTTATAATTTAGTATTGTTATACATATATACCCTGATGAAGCTGAAGTCGTAGCGAAATCAGGACGGTAATAATACAAAAAAATGATATTAAAACAAAGATTATTATTTTATCCATTTAATTCTAATAATGTCCCACCACAAACTGTTTGCTTCATTTGAAAATTTGTAAAAATATCTTAAAGCACTAAAGATATGTGCTCAGAATGCCAGAGGAACGATTACCAAGAAGAATTCTCTTGGCAACCCCGAAGGGAGGACGGCCGGTGGGTCGACCCAGATTAAGCTGGGAGAGACAACTAAAAAATGTATTTGAAAACAGAATGGGTCTGGATTGGTTGACTCGAGCAGAAGCAGCGTAAGACGGGGGATCATGGAAGCACCTTGTCGAGTCTTTGGGCCCTCGACCCTACTTAGTAAGACAAGGGGAAGAAGATGACGATGATGATGATCTTAAAGCACCATCGAGAAGGATCGGGAAGATGAGCGTTTTGATTCGTCTCATTTTTGTTTCCTTAATCATACTTTGGTCTTGGCAAATTTGTTTCAGGTTATCTATTACAGACTATGTCGTGGTGTTTCTTCTTGATTCGCTCTCTCCTTCATTTGTTGTCATAGTCCGAAGGTGAATACCTGTTTATTAATTCAGGTGTGTCATTTCACTTTTTACGGATGGTTATCATTTTTGTTTAGACGTTCTCTGTACAGTCTGATGTGGTGGAGATAATTTTTTAAATATTTCTTTGCTTTGCTTTCTTAAATTTCGCCCTACGCCATGGCATCTGTGTGATTGTAGAGAAGTCGGTCTTGTATTTAAGAGCAAAGTTTTTGCTGTGTAGACTTTGTCTCTGTTTTTGGTCGCTGGCGTCAGTTCCTGGTAGAAAGAAGGCCACTGCTACATCATTACTGTTCGATGTATTCCTGTATTCTTTTATGATTTATAATTGTTAACTGGTTTTTTGTCAATTTGTGACAGCTTTCGGCGCCCTGATTTCTGCAGAAATTTGGTAAGGACACGATGAAACCTGAATGTTCAGCTCGTTTCACTTATGTCTGTGCCGTTAATTGGTCGTACCCTTAAATCTCGTACTATCTTTTGAACACAGCCACATATCAAATTTTTGAAAATTGTATGTATATCTGAAAAGCTTTCATATATTTAAAATATAGAGGTATCATTGCCAGCTGCGAAATCTATGTATACTATTTCATAAGGAGGATTGAAGATGTCGCTATCAAAGTCCCTTCAAATATATGAAAGGTTTTCAGATTTGGAACATATATACAGCTTTCAAAAATTTGATATTCTTACGATGGAATTTGTGAACGTTGCATTATGTAGAGTGATTACTTAAGCCAAATCATACAGGTCGTAAGCCTTGGGCCATCCCATAATAAGACTACCGTACACGTTTCTCATATAAATAGCTTCGTCTCTGTGAGACTCTTACATTCGTTTTAATTAATAATTATCCCTCTGTGGACAAAAACCAGTAATTGTGTTCTATTAAAATATTATTAGAAATTTTATATTGTTACTCTTCAGGAATCTGCGCATATAATACAAAAATAACTGCTTCTTTTCGTAATACTTGTATCGAATATCATCCAAATTTTGTTCAGTTTCACTCCAGGATTCCGAGGAATACGTACCCCACACATTTCTCCGTATACAAACAATAGCACCTCCTCCCCCTCCATCATTATCATCATCATTCTTGGCACTACAACCCTTGGTGGGTCTTGGCCTCCTCAATAATTTTCCTCCACTCATCTTGGTTTAGTGCCAGCTCTCTCCAGTTTAGAATCTCCAAAGCAGATATGTCTTTGAAGACGTTGTCGTTCCATCTTAATTTTGGCCTTCCTAAGCTCCTCCCCCTAAACACTATATATGTAATATTAAATATCATCTTGTCCCAATATTTTTATTGTTACCCTTTAGGACCCCACGCAAAACACGGGCAACCTCTCTCTCTCCACATAAATGTGTATTACATTGCAATCAATCCAAATATTGTTCAGTTACTCTCTAGGATACTGAGGAAAATATAGTCAGCCCGCCCTATTTCTTCAGATATCACACCCTGGATCAAATTTTACGTACATATTTTTCTTAGCCTGCGCAAAAATTGGGACTTCTACCAGACCGTCAATTTTAAATGACACCTAAATCAGTAGTGACGGCATTTTAACCGGTTATGTACTAACCGTTATTTGAGATTTGTGTATGCCTGCGTCGATGCAACCATCGGCACTAGACAGCAATTATTTCTTAGTTATCAATCATCGATACAATCAGATACAAATCCCAAATAACTGTACCGAAAATAACTGTTTAAAATAACGATTTAATCATCATTATTAATCAGTCAATCCGGGGCACCGCCGGCTTTGCATCACTAGTGCAAAATGTTTCTCATTTACATTTTTATGTTCATTTTTAATTATTGTTGTAAACCCATTTTGGTTTTGACATTTAACATTGTGTGCCTAGATCTTCCACATTTTTCTTGTTGTCATTTTGACATTTGATATTTTCATGTCATTTTTTATTGCTGTCTGTTTCCTGAGTGACACCTGCCCGACACATCAATTACTAGAACATTAAAAATGTCTACGTGGTACAAAATTCTTAAAGAATATCCCATCGCACTTAGTTCTCACCCCTTTTATGTATCTTGGATAGCAACAATAGGAATTGAAGGGCACAATTATGAGGGGGTTAATTGAACCGGACTTTCTTTGTTTCTTTGCTTAATTTGGGTCGACACGGTACTTCGAGGATGTCTTGTGTACCCTCAATTGTGAGCTTGAACGATATCTATGCGAGAAATAGGCAATTATATGACCACTTCACGCTAGATGGTAAACCAACAATGCACTTGACGCCTGCTATCGGTTATGTATACCGCGCGCAATGTGTTGTTTTTATACATTTAAATTCATTTGAACACGTTGATAATATTATTTTATTTATTATTAAACGCGATGGTGAACTTACTGAAAACTAACAATAATACAACGGCGTCACGCGACGCAGGTTCAGTTATCCGTGACCGTATTCTCTCGAAGTTTATAATACATTCCATTACACACTTTAACATTACTTTGGAATCGTTTAGAACGCTCTAGAAAAGTCTCTCGAAGAAATTTATCAGCGTGCGACATCTTAGTGTTAAAAGCATTGTGACCAGTGATTCGTGATGGTGATATTACAACACTCGATATTACCAACAGAGCGAGCACAGTGCGACCAGCAGTAATTCCAGCGAAAGTGAATAAAGGGATACCGGGGCGAGAAGTTTCTACGATCGTGATCAAAGTAATAGGAACAGTGTTAATTAGTGTGATTTAAGCAACAGTACAGTATTAAGTGTGTGAGATATTCTAGTGACATCCAGTGACTTTGTTTGATAAAAAATTAAACTTCATTAATTTCCAGTGTTTTCATTTGTCTCCCAAAGTCACATCCCATGACAATATCAATATAATAAGATGTACTGTCCAATTTTAATCAAAATTTATTTTCTTCATCTAGTTTCAGCTAGCTAGGAAAGGTATTAACAGAGCCATTATTATTAGGATGTGATTCGTATTCATTTCTTTCCCTATCTGTAAAATAATTAAACAAATCTATGTACTCTTCATTATATTGTAATTAAAAACATATACATACTTGGAACAGATTCGTCTGTGGCCGACTTTACGCCATTTATAATAACAAAGTAATACTATTTATTATTTATAAATCAATCGTGGAGAGGTTTTCATCTTCAGATGTTAATTAATCAATTATGGATGTCAATGATTCAGCAATACCCCGAATAGTACGGCTAACCATGGCATGGTATAATCACATTTCTCTTTAGCTTCGTACGTCGAAATATCATACATGTTGTCTGTTGTACGACCAGGATAATTGTTGAAACTGCTAAAACTCAACCTCTTAATGAGAGTAGCTGCTTCATCATCATCATCATCATCAACAGCCTGCATCTATTTTACCACGCTTATATTAGCTGTTGTCTGTTTGCCTGAACTGAATCTTATAATCGATATTTCACCCGCTCCCTGAAATTTTGCACAAAGTTGTGTTCTCGATGACAATACATGAATCAATTATATTCACTAATTATTAAGCAATTAATCCATCATAATTGGTTAATGAGGTCACCAAAATAAGGTGCTACTTTCCTACCAAAGTGATTTTATACGCTGGGTAATAATAAGATTAAAAAGTAAGAAACACCCTTTATTTGGAGAGTCAGGCAGAAAATTTTTGGCCCAAAATTTATTTTTTACTTTCTAGTACTTTCAAATATTAGCGAGGTTTTAAAGAAAAATATTTTGTTTTTTCTGTGTTCTCGTGTTGGAGCACACCTTAAGCGTTTTCTTCTGTTCCCTAGCCTCCAGGACGCTTGCGACCATCGCTTCTCTCGTTGTCACCAGGTACCTGCTGGTCTAATGACCGACTGCACCTGCTTCCTCCACTACTTCCCATGCATTCCTCGCATCGGTCACTCGGCTCATTAGTGACAACGCGACGCGTACCGGAAACGTCTATGACACCCATTATTCCGCGGCATCATGCAGTTTTTATATTAAAATCGGGTATAATTGAAATATTACTGCAGTTACAGTATATATTATACATTCGATTGTGTCCGAATTGGTTGTGGAAAAATAATCCGACTAATATGAATTTGTTGGTACGAAATCTTTGGTTCCAATTCGTTTGACTTGAAAAAAATTGCAACGAGCTTGTAAATTTTAAAACAATTATTAAAAATTACAAACTAAATACTCTTAAAAAGTATAATGTCTTTATAAGTAAGTTGCGCTTTATTATATTTATTATTACTTTGGGACGAAATTATAAAATATTAGAAAGCACAGTCTATTGTAAAAAATACGTTTAAATAGGGAATTTAATTATGCAAGAATAATTAATTTAACCACATTATAAATGTGTAAATATACGCGAGGGAGGGACAATTCTTCCGCCGTGACCCAATCCCCTCGCCTAAAGAAGGGGTTTAGTTCATCTCTGTACAATTTTATACTCTGATATCTTCTCCAATAAGGTCAGCCGGATCATCTCAAATATATACTCTTAATAAGAACAATTATTATCACCCCACACGTCTAAATAATTTTGGATATTTTTTATAAGCAGAATTTCAGCACGCCTTACCTGCTCTGGATAAGAACGATTTAGATCGGCTCCCAAATCTTCTTCTTCCTGTACTGTCCCTACTCATTGCCAAGGTTGGCTGTTAGGATCGACTCTTCTCGTTCTCGTTCTCTAGGCATCGCTTTAATCCGGGCTGTTTCTCTGTAGGATTTTAGAACATTGAGTCATAATCAAATAATAATGAATACTTTTTTGTAAGCTGTATTTCAGCGGGCTTTGCAGCAAAAGTTAATTCTGAATTAGTCCAATGGACGTCAGCCCCAAATCCAGTGAGTATTTGTTATTTATAAGCGTAATAACGTAAATTAAGACAATTTTATTTTCTGTTGTAAATATTTATTTTTGCCTTCATCGTTTTCACTCCGTATCTCTTCTTATGCACACTGGTCTTGTTGGAGCTTCTAGTAGCGCCGTCCTCAAATATTTTCTTTTTCTTTTAGTAGATCTGTTGATCTGTGCTACAGAAAACTACACCTCTTGGGATGACGAGGTCCAGCTATCCCTCCATCTTCCCGGAAGGGATCATCCAGAGGGAATTTCTTTCGCTGCTGTATGCACGAGTCTGTCACTGTCCATTATGACTACGTGATCCCGCCAGAATCGTGCTATGTCATCTATTTTGCAAGTTTTCCTTATGTCTTCATTTCGGGTACGGTCACGTACAGTTTTTCAAGTAATCTCAGCACCTTCATTTCAGTTGTTCTGAGTAGTCTTTTGGTGCGGATTGTGTCAGCCCGCGTCTCTACAGCGTATGTCATCGTAGGTCGCACGCATGTCTTGTATCCGGTTTATCTTATAGTTTCAGGTCATTCGCTGATGTCCTTTGTGTCTTCCTCAAATATATTCTTTACCTCTCTCTTCGCTTGTGCATTCCGTGTTCCACCCAGACCTAATCAGAAATCTTTTTTTTAATTCTATTAATAATTGTGCAAACAGATCTTCATTCGCTCTTTATTTGTTTATTTTCTTATACTCCAATCATCGAAAACATCACTGATTCCACAAATTAACACTCCATACAAAAAGATACAAAATATTTAAGACTTCACCAGACTTATTTTCGTCATATGGTTCAATTTTATTTTTCTCAAAATTATTAATTATAAATATTAATTAAAGCTTTATTAATTTCGTACGGTATCTTCTTCAGCTGTTGATAATAATTACGCAAGTGTCAAAGCAAAACATCAATGAATCTCTGGAAATTCTTACGTAGACTCTTTAAATATATTGCGATAGCGTTATCTATCTAGTGCAGTGACACGACTTCCTGTGCTTGGTATAATTGGTGTTTGTGCAAAATTTGAGCACATTCGCCGCTATCAATAAGTGCGGCTGGGTCAGAGAGTTCGACATTTCTAATTTTTGCTGTCTTTACTATTTTTTGTAGGTGTCAATATACTCTCTCGATGTTATTAGAACAGTCAACATCAAGGGCGCTTTAATCGTAATCACAATAATTTTAGTCCTCACCGCATCCTGTCCATTCAAGGTCAACTACTCTTATCATCCTGTTGCACTTTTGTGCTGTTCTGGTTTGCATTCTTGTTCACTTTCTATGGAAAGAAAAGGAGATTTATAATTATTATTTTACTTAACTTATACATTAGCGAGAAATCTTGTTATCAATATTTGACCACCAATCGATCTGAAATTTGGCAAAGAGACGTATTCCTGGTGACAATACAATGATCATTCATTAATTCTACAAAAATTAGTTCAATTATAAACACCAATTGAATCTTGGAGCTCCAGATGCCTCGCAACAACTTGTATACACTTTGCGAAACATCGGGACATGAGTTGACGCGAAAGGAGTGGCAACTATGGAGAAGGTGGAGGAGAAAAGTAATAGTAGCAGACGAAAAAAAGAAGCATAGTCCATCGCGTTTCAAAAGTTTCTCTGTGAGCAAAATCATAGATCATCAAAAACCAAACTATGTGGCCTTGTTATTTTGGCTGTCCATTATCATTTTTGGCTCATCATTAGCCACGTTGATTGTTAATTCATTTTCTTGGTTCTGTTTACTCTTACCTTATCCACACATCCTATCTTTCTCTGACTCGTTCTGTAATGTCCACTCTAAAATTTTCAATGCCTCTTTGTGTTACTTGAAGTTTTCGGACTTATTTTGTAGGGTTATTTTTCACAACCACAAGAGAGGAATAGATTAATGCATTGGTTAAAGATTACGTTTTATGTACACTGCGGAAGATCCTTTTTGGAAATCAGATTCTTAGGGATTTGTTTTATTAATAAACTATTTTACACTGCATGACGTCTTCAGCGTATCCTTTTTTAAGGTATTGCGCGTCACCATGACGATGGTGATGGCATTTAAGAAGCAACAAGGGAGATTATAGAATGACGATTCGGAGTACTTTTGCAGTTACTTTTATCAAAGACAGATAAACGCTAAGTACAAAGTAACACATTGTTCACGGAGACGTATCGAAACGACATGCAGATTTTCAGTTCTTTCTTCTTTGAACTTCAGATACGATCTAACCATCTAAGGGTATTAATTTGTTTTAAAAGCCACAACGTAAGGGATATCTAGGAATCATTATATCCAATAAATTTCATAATATCTAACGTTATTTCAATTCACATCCATTTATAGAATATAAGTTAAAAGCGTAAAGCAGATAAGCCTCAAAATGTTTAAGATTAAATTACATGGTGGTTGCACTGAACATATTATAAATTTATTGGATAAAGTCTAGGTACACTTTTTTAGATAAATATTGAAATAGCTCAAGATTAGACAAAATACTCCATTCGTAATCTTCCTCAAATTGTTTATTGATAAAGAAGCGTAAGGATTGATAAACTAAAAGAGAAGGAAGAATTATCATTTTTAAATTCATTCCATTATATCAGTAAGTACATATCTTATCATATAAACGTGTCATATAGGTACATGACAACTCCACCATTGATAAACTAGATATATTTTCTATTATGTTACTTTAAACACTTTATTATCTATTTACTATGTTTTGAACCTACACAATATTGTAAACTATGCCTGTCTCAACACAGATATTTTTAGTGAGACAGGCACAGTCCAAACAAAATTTTATACATAAAATTAAATAGAAATAAATAAAAGTGGACGTCAAACAGAGCAGTAAGCTCTTCTATTATTGATGTATGTACATATATACTCGTATTTTTTTCAAATTGATTATAATTTCGTCGTCAATACTTCTATTACGCACTTACTTTCATGGAGACTCTCTGGCGGTGGGTGGTACAATTTTTTTTCTACTTTTGCCCACGCAGCGCTTGCTTTGGTACTTCTCACAGTGCACTATCTTTAGTTCATGCATGTTTTCTGCAATGGACCACCTAAGATGGACATATTAAAACAATCACACTAACAACATTGTTTTATAATTTAATACCAGCGAAGGCGGCGGTGGTACTTTAATCTCATTGTGTTTCCTGCGTCATGCGTTTTGTCCAGAGGCGTAACCACTTTTTGGCAGCTCGAACCCATGTTTTCTGGAAAAAAATCAAAATTAATATAATTCTATTTTAGTTAACATACATCATTCAGCAAGACCAACAACCAAAGTCCCCCACATCAACTATTGCAGCAGTACCTATACTATTTCTGGCTAATGAAGAAGAATAGAAAATATTAACAATACTCCAAAATAAAGCATTGCGAATTATACTAAAAAGAAATCGATAACAGGAATCAAAGTGATGCCAGAAAGCTTACCGATAATGTTATTTAGACAAATAATTAAATTTAATGTACTTCTATTTATATACAAAATTGTTAATGGACACAACAAGACGTTTTAATTAATAAGAAAAATAAAAAATAAAACCAACATGACCACTGTACAAGAAGAAAAGATGAAATAATATTACCATTCTGAAAGAAAAAAAGATCAGATCGAAGAAAGTACAGTGGAGTGAAATTATAAGTATACAGGGGATATTAGGGACGAAAACAATATAACGACTTAAAAACTATTAAAATACGTGATACTTACATTTTAATAAAAATTTAATATGCTTATATCTAATGCAAAAATGTATATATTAGGAAATATAAAAACTATTTTATCACCTACTTTAAGAATAAAAAAATAAAAACTGTCGTTTTGGGTAGGGGGGGGGTCTGAAAAGCTCCTATTTTTCAATACTAAATCTACTCTCCGATGTCCCTTTCCTCATCGATTATCGTTCCCTCGGTTAAGGCGTTCAGCATAATACCAGTTAACTTGCTTATTCGACGACCTACATGTTCTCGTCGATAACAATGTCTAATAGCATTGTCTATTCTCAACTTTTTTGTGTACCATGTTTCCAGGCATGAGGGCACCGTGAAAAATCGATCATCCAATGAAGTAAGGACACCAACACGACAAGCCGACCTGGTTAAAACTCCGATACACAAGGAATGCATATTCCTGGAATGTACAAGAAATGCCACGTACCGCATCCGCAGATTCGCGATCACTCTCATTGAGATCAAAACTATGATCTACTTTCATCTATTCTACAATCCCCTGTTTGGCCTCCTTAAGAGTCTTCGTACACTGATCTCGGACTTGCACCAGCTCTCTCCAATGCAGATACATATGTCTCTGGTTACGTCATCATCCATCATAGTTTTGGCCTTCCTAAGCTCCTTTGCCCTTTGGTCTTGTATTCTGCAGGGACTTCGATGTCTGTTGTTCATTGATTCTTTCCCCATGACCCAATCACCAAAGTCTGCCCAATTTTATAAATTTTGTGACGTTTATCTCCATAAACAAACTATACGTTTTTGTAGGGCCTGCGCCAATATCCACTATCTAAAACCACCTCTAAATTTACCTTCGGAAAACGTCCAATACTTGCTCGTTCCTGTTAATCAGATGCCCATGTCTCAGCTGCATGTGTGAGCGCTATTTCTTAATTCGCACTAATCAACGCTGCTACTATTGTTTCGATCACTTTCTAGCGAATTCCGTTAAATTAATTAATTTATTATAGCTGGAATATACGCGCTGGTCACACTACGCTGCGCTCCGTTGCTAATATCGCGTTGATTAAACGTCCCGAATGACATACTCTCCGCCGTGCGTGCGTCAGCCCTTGTATAGGTGACACCGCCTTCTAGATCTTTCCAGACTCGACGACGGCTGCGCAGTCGCCCGGTAGATCTGTGCAGCGTTGTAGGCGATTTTAGAGTGTTGCATAGAGTTGTTGTCGGTATAAGGGAGTGAAAATCTTCAAGAGGCCTGATTCTTCCCCACGCCACTGTTCATGTTCCCACCTACTTTGTATCGTACAGCACAATCGCACACTGCGATAAGGACGACCGTATGAATGAATGTGGTGCTCTTGTTTCATAACACAAGGCGCTGCCTAATCTGCCGGCACGCAGGCCCGTAACACGAGCAGAGACATGGGCGATACATTCATTTTAATAAAATCGAAAGTGGAGTCGTATTGTCCCGTCCGATGCTGAATGAAGAGGTGTGGCTGCAGAGAGTGCCGTCACCGCTTCGGTATTCGTCGGAGCACTTGTGTTATAATACATTCATATCATCACCGCGCAGCCTTCGAGGAACTCCGTTCTGGGTGATTTGCGCCGGTTGTGTAACACTACGCTTCGGCCGTGAACTCGGGCCTATCTTCTTTTCACGTGCTTTTATTTTTCTTCACTTATTTGATGGTGTGTTCTAGTGGGTTATGTCATTATTGATAAGTCCTTTTGAATGTTGAATATGCTTATAATCATAAATAGTTTGGTAATATACATATCGAGGGTATACTAACAGAAAGCATTAAGTCTAAATTTGATAATGAGAAAATTTACATATTTTTTACTAATCTATGATGTCTAGTTTTCAAGCTAATAAAATCATTAAATTATTTTGATGTTTTTTTCTTCTGAAAGAAATCACTGAGTTGTATTATAAGGCATTGTGCTAATACAATTTTTTACGCTAGATGGTGCCGTAGATTATTATTTAAATTAAACTGTCAACAAAATTTATTACTGATTTGCGAAACGATATTTAGAATCTTAAGTTTTAATTAATTTAATTTTCAAAAAATTTCCCTATAATAAATAAAATATTGAAAAAAAAAATTGATATTGCATATCTCCATAACTATTGATTTTAGATCATGGTTGGTTGAACATTTTCGACTCATTATCAGGGCAATAATCCACCTGCAAAAGTTTTGCTACTAGCTACGGGGCACCCTGTATACTATAAGTATATTTAGCGCCGGTCTCGATGCCCCGTGCGCTGGCATTCCAGTACAAATACTCCCGAACCGGAATAAACAGGTCCGATTCCCTCCAGATTTTGGAGATAATCCATAAATTGAAACCAGGAAGCTCTTACTTAACAGGAAAGTCAGGATTTAACAACACCGTGGGAGAGTTATGTCTGCCTTAGTATCCAGAGCCACGCGGATGAATTAGTTTTTAAATTTCCACACATAACTATCAATCATGCGAGAGTATTATATTACTTATAATAGTTTTGTGTATTAACCTTACTTGTTTTTCGACCGCGCCAAAATCTACAATATTTTTTCCTTCATTAATCAATTTGTGGTCCGCGAATTTTATAATGTGAATAACCCAACACGCAACAAAAAATTAATGATGAATCTGAAGTGTTAAATGAAGTTATTTCAAATTATGGCGTGCGTGCAAAGACACATAAGTCAGTTAATTGCAAGGTAATTTTTCAGTTAGTTTGTTCGTTTTTTCTTAATTATCGTAGATGATGATAGTACTCCTGATAAAATACCCGATATAACACTTACGCGTAAGTAAACAAGGCCTCAGATTGGGTATTCTACCAACTCTCCATTCATCTACCAATGACTAGGATCTTCATGAACGTCTTGACTAAATTCTTTCACTTCTCTCGGCATCCTACAGATCTACGGGCTCATCAAAGAAGTGCGTGTTGTTTTTTCTACTAGGTGGAGATGTTCCCTTTTCTCCGTTCTTCATTGTGGCCCACCACAACAAACTCCTCCAATCTGCCTTCTCTACTCGCGAGATGTCCTAAAAATCGAAAAATTTTAGTGGATAAAATCTTATTCTTCTTCTACCCCTTATCCTAATGGGTCGGGGTCCCTGCGCCGCATTGAAGATTTCAACTTTTCCTATTATGGGCACCGCTCTCCACGTCAGCCCAATTTAGATGCAACCTCGCTTTGCAGCAGTCCTCCAACTGTTTCCGCCAGCTCCTGCTAGGACGGCCCCTTGGTCTTCTGCCTTCTGGTCTTGCTTGGAATATCCGCTTCGACAGTCTATCTGCCGGCATCCGCAAAATATGTCCCAGCCACCGTAACTGTAATTTCCCGATAAACGTCAGTAAGGTTTCTACTTGGAGACATTCTCTTATTTGAGTGTTTCTGATTCTGTTCCTTCCGGTGACTCCTGCTATTCCTCGCAGAAATACCATCATGGCGGCCTGTAGCCTTGAGCGGGTCCTTTCGGTCAAGATCCAGTGCTCGTGGCCTACACCAGGGTCGACCCGAAAACTTATTTGTGACTAAAATATATTTAAAAAACGAGTAGGTTACTGGGTTATCAACGTAATAAATTCTTACTTTAAAAAAATTGCTCGAAAATCGAAGCATTGTCCTTCATACACCAAATTAACCACAAATTTCCAAACTGATTCTTATAAATAAATTGAAAATAAAGCCTAGCAAACGCATCAAATAACCATAAATAATTTTTCGTACATGTAGTGTACATAGATTCTCTTTGCCCCGCGTACGCTAAACGAAATTACGGTGATAATATCTATTTATTATCTTACAGTCGAATTATGTAATCAGGAAGTAACCACTTCTTAATCTGACACAATATATTATTTTTTTAAATTGACACTTTTTGACTTGACTGCTTAATAACACTAACATAATATCCTCCCCTTTAATATTGAATTAATGTTTAAATTTACATGTGCGGATTATTGCGTGACACTGGTATTGCAAAAATAAAAAATGCTATTAATAATTTTTTTCAGCAATCTTCCAATCATGTGTATTTCCGCCCACCGACGGATTACTACTGTCCAGGTAATCGAGACTTGACGTGTTTTTTTTGCAAGTTATCGAATGTTCGGTGCAAACTGTTGAATTAATAATTCTACATAGATCGATGATAGTATCGGTAGTGTCAAATTGTTTTATGTGCTAATTTTTATATGTAAGAATTTAACGTTCTTATTTATAATTTAAATATAATTCGTTATTGTGCATTCAAATTTTAATACAAAATTTGATTTAATGTAAATTCTTGTTGAACAAATTAATAAGCTAGTATTATTAAGGTATCTATAAACAGCTATGTTCGCATCCCATTAAGTTGTCGGTCGCTTAATGGTTCCCTTAAGTTAATTATTTATTTAGTTTATTTTTAATGAAACTAATAGAATACTGGGTACAAATTAGATAAACATACAATACATAACTTATTAACCATTATCCCAATTACAAGTCTCTTCGACCTGCTCTAGCGTCATCTATATATTTAATGTGTAAACTTGAAATTCGTAAAGTACTAGGTAGGTGCCAAATATATTTTTTTAAAGATAAGTATATAAATAAGTACTATAAAATTTTCGATAAGAAATTTTATAGTACTAAGTAAAATATTTATGAAAGATATGAGTAACTTGTGTAGTTACTCATATCGTCGGATTAATTAATATTCCTACCTGTTCCTCCAAAAAAAATTTAATTTAATTTATTGAATTAACTTTATGAGTACCTATTTAAATGTATGTACTTTTGAACGAGAAAATATTTTCTATACAGTGGTTGTGTGGTACGTCTAACGCGCTTTTTTCTTACGGCGTGATGATCTTCACGAGTCGGTCACGTTCTAGCCACGAATTTTTGACTCGCTTCTCGTACAATAATAATTATTTTAAATAGACCACTGTGTGTACTGTAAACCCTGAATGTGGATAAGTTTAAAGTTAACCGCTTCACGATTTTCGCTAATAGATCACTTATTTCAAATCACTACAATCGGAGAGTGTACAATTTATTATAATTGTACTCTACAAGTTTCCAATTTTTTTTCTTCATTTAAATGCCGGCTTACAATACAAAACGGCAACGGGACGGCAACGCCACGCATAAATTTATTTAACGTTTCGATAAAAATATTTTTATTTAACTGGCATTTGTTTTAAAATGCCTGTCGATAACATCGTGACTGACGTTTAATATTTATTATATTTACCCTTAAAGAGTTCCTACCTACAGTAAATTATTTTTATCATATAATTAATATTCGTGACAGTTAACCATAAAGATTTCCATTAAATTGTTGCAAGTAAAATGGTTTTTTTTTGCACGTTTTGTCGTATAATTATTTTGTTTAGATAAGTATGATATACCTAGTTATCGAACACGGACACGTAACCTTATTACGTCTCATTAATTGGACATTGGTCTATACAATGTTAGTGTTATATCCTGGCCTTACGGGTATGATTGAAATAATACTTCTTCGGACCTCAAAGAAAGAATCACTCTCTTTATTTGTCTAAAGCAACGTAACAACAACAATAGCGACCGCGAAAATCTGACATGTGTCATTCTGTTGACACCCCTTTTATCTCTCGGCTGAGCCGAGGATGTCGATACCATTAAACCCATTCATTGGTTATTGATGACGACATCGACTACGAATCAATTACCGACTGAATGAGGACATTTTGTAACGACCAATCAAAAGACAGAAAAATAAGCTCACGCGACACCCTGCGATTTGTCAAATTACCCACACCTACCGACATTACAGTTAGATTTTAAATTTTCTTGTAATAATTAATTTACGGGTTATTTAAATACATTACCATAAGTTTGCAATGATTTTGCACTTTGGACTCGCCTGCTTATTTGAGCATGTGCGGCAAGAATACTCTGCACGGTTCCGTACAACATTCTTATCGTTTTTTGGGTTCTCGTTGCCGTCCGGTTGTGAGTCTGCTTTAAGCGTCGCTTTGGAATTGCAAAAAATGTGCACAGTTCTCTCGCACAATATCGAGGATCGGTTTTTTAATTAGAGTTTCGCAATTATTATTTTTTGAATTTGATTTATTTGAAATGAGAAAACATCTCGATTCCCGAATGCTGTCGAGTAAAACATAACTTACCATCTATAAGGCACTATTACGTCCTGTATTCACGTATGGCTCTGAATGCTGAGCATTGAGTAAAAAGGATGAAATGTCTCTCCTTGTATTTGAAAGAAAAATATTCGATCCAGTACAGATAAACGGTGTTTGGAGAATACGATATAACGAGGAGGTCTACAGTATTTACAATGAGCCCAACATAATACAAGTTATCAAAATAGAGAGGCTGCGATGGGCAGGGCACGTAGAAAGAATGAATGAAGAGAGAATGCCAAAAAACGTTATTCGCACAAGCCCCAAGGTTGGTAGACCCAAACTCCGATGGCTGGATGGATTGCAGCAAGCCGTGAAAACTACAAGCATCAGAGATTGCAGAAGCACACGTCAGAATAGAGGAAGATGGAGAGGAATGTTGGAGGAGCCCAAGACCCATAATAGGCTGTGGAGCCATTGATGACTATGATAATTTGTTTCGCATTTCACAACAATCACAACGGGCTCGACCTTCTCAAACAATTTTCGCCTATTGTTCCATATTAGGAGCCACTTCTCTCAACTTATGGGCTTCATCTCAGAGAAGCTCATTTACAATGAAGGGATCTTTTCCTAGAAAACTATTTTTACACAGTTATATGAATTTCACCAAAACATTCGGCAACCACAGCAATCAGTTAGTCAATGTTAGAAAAATTTTCAATGATTTTGGTTTATCTGGGAAATCGACATTCCGGGAATTTTTTTCACCTCCCCATCCGGGATAATCGGGAGTCTACTGTATTATTTGATAAATAATTTACGAATTGACAACTCTAATAAAAAATCACAACTCGTATCTAAAAACGAAATCTCTGCGTTTGTTATTTCGGTGCCTTATAAAGTTGACCTCTATCATTATTATATTCGACAGGTGGTTGGATTTTTTTGTTTTACTTATTTAAATTATTTCCTTAACTTTTTAAACAATCGACTGAATCATTGTGATTACCGATTGCCCGTCTTATGTAAAGATGAAATATTGTTGTTTTTTTTCTGTCAATGTTAATAAAGTTTAATTAACATATAAATGCCGAAGATAATAAAAATAATTGTTTTACTTTTTTGCTGCGTACATTTGCAAAATGTATTATTTGTACGTTGCGTAACATTTAACGTATGCGTAACGTTGGTATTACGCGGACTAATTTGGTAAAGAGGCATTGCGAGTATGGATTTCGTGGTTTGGATACACACTACCCACCCATCGCACATGCGAGGGGATTAGATACAAAAGCGTCACAAATGTTTTTGTAGACCAGAATGGAGATTTTTAAATAAATATGCTTTTTAAATGATTGCAAATAACTTTATTATTATTATAAGAGAAAACACGTTACGTTGTATGGCGAAAGAACCATTGTTGATTATTCAATTTTTTTTTTTTTAAATGAGATGTGAACACGGAATACGTGTCATATCAATATTCTTACTATTTTCAAACTAAGCTAAACGCTTGTGCTATGAAAATACGACTAACTTGCTAGTCTGGAGTGAGGTTCGAACCCACGACCTTTGGATCACGAGGTGAGTATCCTAACCACAAGACCGACAAATGCGGTTTTCAAATAAAATATTTTTCTGTATTCAAAATAATATTATTTTCATAAAATGTTTAAAAACACACAACATGCTATCAAAATCAGTTGTCAATTGTGAAATTGACACACTTTACCAGATAATCATGTTCAAATACGTCACTCTGTATTCTTGTTGTATGCATAGTGGCGCTTTCGTATCTAATCCCCTCATGTATACAGTATCGTCTCATATTTTTTACCATACTACTTCATTCTTCCTTTCTGCGGCACCAAAAACTATGTGGCCTTCCCGATGATTACTTTAATATCAGCGTTACATTCACTTAATCTATTCACTGTTTACTTTATCATAATTAGATTTAACATGTGTACGCCTGAGTGACTTCATTTCCACTCTCTTCCTTTGTCTTTTTTTGGCAGTTCCAAGATTCACATCCATAATTCACCATGTTTGTACCAAGACTCCATTACGCATCGCTAATATAGTCTCTTCTGAGCGCTAGCAAGCAATTAATGCATTTAAAACTCTACTCTCTTCTTCCTAAACGGCCTCATGGAATTCGAGTCTATGACCGTAGAGACAACAGGTCCATTCTTGACATTTCCTTTTTGGTACAGTCTCTTGGGCTCTTAGAGTGATTTTATAAGGATACCCTCCCAATACACTGATCGACTATGATGACAATCTACTGTCGCTTGGACCGTCTCTCTTCCAGCCAATCGCAGGATGGCGGTCACTAATACATTTACGTTATGACTATTATACACCAACTTATCAGTGTTTTTGAAGTGCATCCTTATACGGCTACGGTTCTACCTAGCTTTTTAAGATCTGTTTCGACTTTCGACACTATCCTTCTATCGAGGTCTTGAGTTTCCTCTCGGTTGCGATATTATTTGTGTCTTATCTTTGTGCGTGTTATGGAATTGGCAAACTGTAGCCTCCTTGCTTTCACCTTCCTCAAGATATCCGGGGCAGTATACCGTCCATGAAGTTCTCGGTTAATTTAATCTCGGCTGTGTCGTCTATATTTACTCTTATTTTATCATGGTTTTTTCAAAAATATTTTTTAACAATTTTTTTTTTTGGGAAACAGCTCAAGTCATCGGTTGTCCACTTCTGGCGAAATAGTTGCCAGAACATGCTGAATAAGCGGCCACATTTTGAGCCTATTATTATCGACACATTGCCTACTTTCAAGGCTCGATATATTATTATTATTACACAAGCTCACGAAAATCTCCAACACTTGCAAACCTGTTCACGCACATGCATGCACACATACATACCGCATCACACACTATCTACCAATAACATCATTGCTTTATCATCATCTTAGATTATTTTTAGTTATAATATTTTGTTACGTCATTCGAAATAATACTTACGTCGGTTTTCAAGGACACTGCAGAATATATTTGATTTATTATTTAACATGTGTAGTATACCCACCAATCATTTGCAAAAAATTCTAATTCAAATAATAAGTTAATCACATCTACGTTGTCAATACTTAGATTATAATCGATTCTTTGGATAGTATGATAAGGATGTTTCGTTTCCGCTTAGATAAATTATTTCATTCTTTTTTTGTCGCATGTAAATCTGACATCCCCATGGTTGCCTCCTAAGACCCCTTATTTACTCCTGGAGTCAACGTCCACGTAATCCCTATAAACACCTAAAGGACTTCCGTACCGATTTTCCCATCAAACATAATAATTCTGTTGTCTGTCCGTCAGTCCGTAACTTCGTGTAACTTTCTTAATTTCACGGCTAAAAAACCCAAATTAAACGTCCAGAGAGCCCCGGGCCAACAAACGCGAACCGGCCGCTTAACGCCTGTTGCTACCGCCGCCTCTCCGTGGACCGACAAAAAGATACTATAAATTTGTACTTGGGCTTAGCAAAAACTCGAACCATTTCATGTTCCGCCCAGCACAATCGTCAGGGTTTAAAATAGTACCATTAACTGCTGGCGGGGGAAATATTTTAAAAATGTTAAAACATTTTGATAAAAGTCGTTACTACCGTTTCATAGGTGTCGGCTATAACTATAAATAAGTAAATACTTATTCTTTGTTATCGGCATGTAAGAGTATACCGTCATTTTTGACGGTTTACAGCTAGTATATAATAAATTGCTTCATCTCTATGAGACACATTGGTACTGAAAATATTATTTTTTCATTCTTTTCAGCTATCATAACAACCATGTAATTACCCCATTTATATATAATCCTGTAAATTTTGACGTGATGAATATTATACAAAACTTGCAAAAAAAAACGAAAAAAAAATTTTCCTAAAAAAATGCTTTAATGAAGTTACGCATGTTACGCGAAGTTAATGGGACAGACAGACGGACAACGAAATTATTATAATTGGTATTATTACTAATATTATTTTAAAAACTGATAGAAATTTTGTTTCACATACATTTTTGCTAACTTCTTAATCCTAAAATGTCCAAAACAAAAATAAATAATTTCGTTGTCTGTCCGTCCGTCTGTCTTTCCCCGTAACTTTGTGAAACGTCCTTAATTTCGTTCGAATTCACGTCTAAAAACAAATTAAACGGTCGGAGATGGGGCTTAATCCCCAGGCCAGCAAATCCGAAATAGCTGCTCTACGCATGTTGCTACAGTCGCCTTTCCGTGGACCGCCAAAAGATATTATAAATTTATACTAGGGCTTAGTAAAGACGCGACCCAGTGTTCCGTCATTTTTGACGAGTTACGGTTAATAATGATATAAATATAGACATACACGCACCTTTTACATACGAGAAGCGTATTATTTTGTACATTTATATACAATAAAATAAATGTGTTAATATAATGATGTCTTGATATTTCTCTTAGAGACTTAAGTGAATAACAAATTATGTAAACATGACCCGCTTGTTTTGTGTCTGGATAACAATCACCAATTATAATACCCTTGTTATTATACTAAGAATAGGGGAATATGTTCTCAGTATATTGCCACCTCAACAATATTGCTATTTTCAGAGTAATTGTGTGAAGAGTATGTCATCTATATCAGTACTATTAGAAGAGATGGTTCTGAGCAGTGGTGGTCGCTGTTGTGTTGGTGGTCGTGTCCAGGTGCTTCTGTCGTCACCGAAAGTGATTTTGCAATATACAACTACTATATTACAATGACAGCTCTTATTATCGGTGTATTATAGTAATCGCTTTATTGCTTCGCCCTCGATGTACGTGTGTGTATGTGTGAACAGTATACAGATACAGCCGGTGGAATACAAAGGACCGACATTATTACTGGACCAGTATTATTATATACATAATAATACATACATAATAATATATACAAATAAAATTGGCTTTATTAATGGACTCGCGTTAGAAGTTATACTTCTTTGGTGTACGTAAAAAACCGCGTGCTTTGTTGCACGAGTATATCTTGTCAAGCTGGACAGAATGCATAGACATTTAATTTCTTAATAAATACATGATCTTTTTTCTGTCTCGAAAAAACGTGTACTGGGGAAAGTTGCATGTCAGTCACGGAGGAGGAGCTATTTCCTCTCCCTCTCTCTCAGGGTAGTGTGACCCCTTCCTTAATTGATGTGCGACAACTTTTTGTCAGTAAAGAAATTGCATGTGGACTCCTGCCTTTATGTCGTGAATCGAAATCAGTCGAAAATGTTTAAGCATGACCTAATATCGCCAGTAATGGAAATATGCAATATCAAAGTTTTCATTTTTTTTTAAACTTATTTTTTGCAAAAAGTTGAACTATCATTCATCACTCTTGGCTCTGCAACCCCTGGTGGGTCTTGGCTTCCTTAAGAGTCTTCCTCCACTCATCTCAGTTTTGTACCAGCTCCCTCCAGTTCAGAAGCTTGAAAGCAGAAATGTCTTTGAGGACGTTGTCGCTCGACCTTAATTTTGGCCTTCCTAAGCTCCTTCGCCCTATCGGTCTCGAGTTCAGCAGTGGTGCTTGATGCTCGGTCATTCCTCCACATGACCCAGCCACCGTTGTCTTCCCAGTTTTATAAATTTGGTGACTGGCGTTTAGCTCCTTAAACAGAGTATAGAGTTCGTTGTTGCAACGTCTGCGTTATGAAAGTCTGAACTATCATTACAGTAACTTATATATCCATTATAACAAAATCATTCGCATCAATGTAACTCAAAAAATGATAAAAACCTTGTGCAAGATTTTTATTATTTTTACGACTTGTATCAAAGCGAATGAATTTTTCATAATCGATTTAAGTTACTATAATGCTAGTTCAACTTTTTGCAAAAAATAAGTCGGAAATATTAAGAAAGAAAAAATTGATATTAAGTCATGTTGCTTGAACATTTTCGACTCATTATCAAGGCAGGAATCCACCTGTAAAGTATTTGCTGCTAGCTATGAGACACCCTGTGTAAAGCTGTTTTCGCCAATGATCCGCGGTACTTGGCAACTTTGGGCAGCAATAAACAATCGGTGAGCGTGTGATCGAATCTCTCGGAGCCGATCTCACGCGGGGTCATTTCAAAAGTGAATTCTTGCCGTGTTGGAGATTCAAGTTGGACGTAGTTCTGCTGAAAGCGTCCAACCCAAAAAACATGAAACTGAGAAAATGGCTTCTTTGTACAGGGCTCTTTCCCTCCATCAACAACAGAAGTCTGTAATCTATAGCGATATCGTGAGCGCACACCTTTCATTTGGACAGTGAGGCAAACATTTTTTGGCTGAAATTTTTTTTTTTTAATTTTTTAGTACATTTAAATATAGGCATGTTTTTAAAAAAAAATCATGTAATACTTTGCCAACGATTTATCAATTTGAAACCGCAGAAATCAGTTAAATAATTTTTTTAGTTTAAGAGTTAATTTAACTGCGATGGTTGTGATATGGGTCAATCTGAATCGAAAGAATGGAGTAAAAAGATTTATTTTTATCGTCGGTAATCTGTATGTATGGATTCTTGCCAAATAATTCAACAACTTCTTCTTCTTCTTCCTTAGCCTGTTTCTCTCCACTGCTGGATGTAGGCCTCTTCCATTTTCTTCCACTCATCTCTGTTTTTCCCCCTTCGCATCCAGGTTCTTCCTGCTTGCTGGACTATGTCATCAGGCCACCTTTTGGGAGGTCTTCCGACGCTTCTATTTTTTGTCCAGGGCCTCCACTGTAGGATTCTGGGTGCCCATCTAGTATCCTCCTGTCGAGCCATATGTCCAGCCCACTGCCATTTTAGTTTTCATTCAACAAGAACAACAACAATTCGACAACGATGCGCCTGAATGTTGGCGACGCGATATTTCCAGTCGGTGAACGGATGGCGCACCTAAATGTTGGCGACACGGAATTTCCTATTGATGCTTGAACAATGCGCCTGAATGTTGCCGACACGACATTTCCACTGTGGCGACACAATTTTGTTTTTTGATTAAGACTAGTTAAAATATAATCCAAAACGAAGACTGTACAGAAAACCTATTGTACAATAAAATAAACAGAATAATAAAATTTCTTCTTCAAATATAGCAAAATTATTTTGTGGTGACATAATTAACTTTGTAAACACCACTTTTTAATCGAAAAAAATTCAACATGTTTCGAAGCCAATGGCTTCTTCGTCAGGATAACAAAAATAAATTTAAAAATCAAAGTATAGATCAAAATATTAACTAACTAACCATCACGCCGTTTCCCCGCAGGGGTAGGCAGAGAGGATTGAACGCCACACTCTTCTATCCTGGCACACCACTTTTGCTTCGGCCACATTCATACATCTTCTCATACACGTTCTACGCTTGTTGCGGCTTTTAACAGGGCCATCTTCAAATACTAAAAAGTTATACACGGGAAATGAATAATATCAAGTACCTGCTTATTTACTTATTTTTGTTATCCTGACGAAGAAGCCGTTGGCTTCGAAACATGTTGAATTTTTTTAAATTAAAAAGTGGTGTTTACAAAGTTATTTTATACAAATTAGAATAATAAAAGGTGTTTGTGCGTTAATATTATTCATTAAAAATTCCTAATAAAAAAAATACAATGGCATTCTTGACATTTTGAGGTATCGAGTTTGAGTTCGCGTTATGTAGTTAGGATTTTACGATTATTCTTTTACGCCCACTCGCAAGTTTACCCCGCCGCGTGTCGAGGTGGGGTCCACATCACCCGCGACGCGGACGTCGCGTGGGAGGGAAGGTGCGTCCATTCAGCCGGCCGCGAGGCGAGGTGACGATTGGCGTTATTGGCCGCAATGGCCGCTTCCCCGGCGTCTTGATCAAATCAACAATAAACAATGCAGCCCCTCGGACGGAGCTGATTAAATAATGCCCGTCCGCGCCACCGCCGCCAACATGGCCGCCGTGCGCCGCCGCCTAATTGGTCCGAGGAATACTAATATAAATATGACTTGTCAACTTGTTTATTGATAAATTGTCCGGGGGACAGAGATGCGATTGTTCCCATGCAGCGGCGCCGGCGGCGGTGATGTAATTTCTTAAAACGGCAGCCTTCGAAAAATGTCGTATCGGTAATAAAATAACAGTGAAAATAAACTCCATACGTCTTGATGGATGTCCCGCAGAGACGAACAAGAGCGACACACTTTTTTCACTTTGAGAACAAACTACGGCAATAACTCTTTATTCACCGTTGTTTACCGATACCTGGCTTTTGGATGCATGGTTTTTGTCTTGAGCAGTTTACTATCTCTTTTAGGGGTAAACTTGCGAAGTGACACATTTCCCCTCACTCACTCACTCTCACATACAAACTTGCTACCTAACTACTTGAATTACTACCTGAACTTGTATTTTCATTTATTTGTTTATTTTACATTTGTTTTAATATAAGTTACTAATAACTGCCAAACTAGGTAAAACCTATTCTGTGGCAGTTATTCTCATTTGCTAGTTTTGTAATAGTAACAAATACAATAGTAAAAAAGTATAAACGCAAAAAAGAAAGCAGAAATAATATATTAATGTATACAATCATTAGAAAACATAAATCTAAAAGAAAATATACACATAAAATTAAGATAAAAATTTAAGTACATATATACAAAAATAAATACAAAAGATAAGATACAAAAAATAAAAAATTTAAGTAAATACAAAAATAAATACTATATTGTACTTACTCTTGTAGAATCAGGCTGCGGGCCTGCGTAAAACATAGGCACCCGATATTTTGACGAATGTGAAAGCGTTTTGAAAATAATTCCATATTTATACACGTTATGTAAAAAGCCTTGTTTGGTTTAAGCCAACATTTCATTGATCTCCTGTACATTATAACTGAATCTGAATCTCCTGCAACACTGGGCACGGACCCCTGGTTATAAGTAGGGTTTTTGTTTGCGACACAACGATTCGCAAACTGATCGCAATTATAAATAGGTAGATGCATTCATCTGCCCAAGATTTTTGAGATATTCAATTAAATGCAATTTATTTGTTAATAAATAATATGTGGGGTATAAAAGCAAAGGCAGCAATATCCAAAACAATTTTAAAAAAATTGAATGCGGTCTAGCTATACTCACTTAAAATGTACTGAATTCTAGATTTTATGTACCTATCTATCCCATCCAAAATTATGTTTCCCTTAAAATCTCGAATTCAATACACTATAAATTAGTAATCCTCAATGACTGCATAACATTTTTTTTGGACATTGGTGCCTTTGCTTTTATACCCCACATATATAAATGACATATTTAAATTTAATGCGTACATTTAATAAATTCTCCTACAATCTGTATATTTAATTTTAAATAATGTACAGAGAATAAATAATATATCTAAGAACTCTTGTCAATGTTGTATTAGAATCCTGCTTGGGAAAATGGCTTGGGAGACATGACCACGATCAAAATCCAAAGTGATATTGTTCAAAATAACAGTAGGTCTTGCAACAGTATAACCATCGACAGGTTGGTCCTGTATATTGATTCGTGGAACAATCTATGTATGTTAACGCTGTCTTAGGTAATTATCAGGAACATATAAACCAATGCTTCGCATAAGGATTATCGTGTCATGCATCGGTAAAAATGCGTAATCAAAAAACATCTCTTCTATTCTCTACACTATTGTAGCCAGACTTAATCTGGAGAAACTCGGTTAGGTAGAGCCAAGGATGGTGCCCATACTCTCTCTTCTTCTTCAGCCTTCTCTTCCTCTTCATCTCTTCACTTCTGGATATAGGCCCATTCCAAATCCTTCCATTGTTTACTTCTTTTAGCCATTTCTTCCCCCCAGAGTGTCTGTGTTGTCGGCCCATCTCTTTTGAGGTCTTCCAACGCCTCTTTTATTCTCCCAAGGTCTCTTCAGAACTCTAGGGGTCCATCTTGTGGTATACTGCCTTGCAACATGCCCTGCCTATTCCCATTTTCACTTCCAACCACACGATCCATGATATCCCCTACTCTGGTTCTGCGCCTAATTTCATAACTTTTATTCTGTTGGGCTTATACCAAGCATGGATCTCTCCATGGATCGTTGCGTTCGTTTGAGTATATACTCTCTTGTATAGATATCTCGGAAACTTCTTTCGGACTATATGAGATATGCTGTGCAGCGTACGGCCACCATGTGTACGGATGACGTAAGATGCTCCTTGAAACACAACATTAACGATGAATGAAGAAGAATCAAAACTATTTGCATGTTTAATTTTTTAGAATTATAGAAGTAGAGATAATGTAATTCTGTGGAAGACAAATGAAACCACTGTAAATTAATTATCGATTTATTATTATTTTAATAAACTCCCCCTCCATAAATTTGAAAATTTTTGATTTCTGGGACCGATGGGAATGATGAAATCTCTGGAAACAGAAACAACCACTTAAAACTTTCTAGTAGTACAGTTTTTAACTAGTATCTAGTACTTAGTCATTGAAGTAAATGATAATATTTAGCTACATGCACCATTTTGTAGTACTACAATTAGTTTACTTCATGTAGTTTATTGAAGCAGACGAAGTGCGTCATGTTTCGGTACCTACTACAAATGTAGCGCACACTTTGCAGTCTTCAAACTGGTAAACGTGTGCGTGATGTAGTCTTCATTTTGAAATGTAGTTTTTCCCTTCGCTACTTCACAGCCGCTTTGAAGTTTTTTCCAAGGTCACGGGTTTCGCCGTAGTCTCGGCGAGATGAGAATCTCGGAGGAGTGGAGCTGCGAGCTGTTCGCGAGGACCCGAGGAATGTAGGAACATAACAAAAACGACCGCCGACGGTGGCCGGGGCCGAGTTTGAACAATGGCACTGGAAATGTTTTCAAAATGTATGCCGCAAAGTGATCAGAGTGATCTTCGTGTCTGCAAATAATGACTTGGCATTCTTTTGAAGAAGCCCAGAAATCAAACATAATAATTTCGTTGTCTGTCTGTCCCCGTAACTTCGTGTAACATTCGTAATTTCGTTCAAATTCACGGCAGAAAAAATAAAATTAAACTTGCGGAAATGGGGCGTGAACCCCGGGCCAGCAAACCCGAAGGCGGCAACGATAGCAATGTTGCTATCGCCAAGACTGCATTACCCGTCAAAAATACAGTATTCGAATAGTACATTAAGTGCCAGTAAGGGAAATATTAAAAAAATGTTTTGATAAAAGTCGTTATTACTGTCTCATGGGTGTCGGCTATAAATAAATAAATACTTATTCTTTAGGAGCCGGCATGTAAAAGTACCGTCATTTTCGACGGGTTACAGCTAGTCATTTATTATTTTTCAATTCCTTATTAATTATTTTTACTCGTCCAAAAACCTCAATAAATGCAGCTCTGAATACACAAGAAGCGAGTGTAAGAACATCATAAAGCCTGGAGCTGGCAAATGATTAATGAAAATACGTTGAAAGCCGAGTCATTTGGGCCATTTTTTCAGTCAGGAAAAGTCAAATTTAGAGCGAATGTATTTGTAGATCTATTTTTAAACATTGACTTATTTATATACAGGATGTTTCATAACTAGTAGCAAACACTTTGGGGAAGTTCTGCTTTCATTCAATTTTGAATAAAAAGTTGTACACCCAAAGTGTAGAGTATTTCCCATTCAAAATTGAATGAGGAAGTTTTAGCTTCTCCGAAGTTTTCTAGCTACGAGAGATTCCGTATACAACTAATTAAATGAAAAAAATTGCTACACTCTTCAATACACACATCTCTTATCATCTCACCTCTGACTTATAAAAACTTTTTCATTAAGAACCGACATGTAAAAGTACCGTCATTGTTGACGGGTTACAGCTAGAATTGTTTATATTGCTTGTAAGTATGTGGGTATAAGAGGGTGGCAGGTATTAACAATATAAACTACTTGCTGTTCACTGAATTATAAAAGCTTATATTACAATGGCTGAGACTGAGATCGGAGAGATACCAATGCGTGGACTTCGATAGGTAAAGTGAGTGCGGCTCACTTTAGTAGTCGCAACAAATTGAACGTTACTAAGGTTATAATTTTCTGGGTGAGTACAAGATTTTTTCTTGAATTGAGATTTCGAGTTCGCACTAGGGAATGCAATCCCGATCCCACAAGATCTGGAGGCATTTTACGAGACCAATCCCGAACCAAAAAAATCGGACGAGATTATCGGTATTATCAGGATTGATCAGCATTTTTTTATGTTTTGTATGTTTAATTGTATATGTCTATAGAGCTTCTAGTAAGCACTTAAAACTTATGTTCATGTCACATTCAAATAATGAAAATAGCTTTGAATAATATTTGCTGTAGGTATTTTATCATCCTAACATAGTAATATAAACCACTACTAGTTAGTAGTTTTTACTCCACTACATCGACTGATTGATGCTTGGAAAAACGTCTACAAAAATTTTAATGCAATTAATAAAGAGCATTTTATTAGAATTGCTGATATAAAAATGCAAGGCATTGCCGTTAATTGCAATTCAGCTCTATTAAAAAAAACACAAAAGTATTAGGGATCCCGGTCCGTAGGGATCCCGAAAGGGCAATCCCGACTCGGGATTGCATTCCCTAGTTGGCACTGCATTGATCCGCACGACACGAGCTGAAATTCAATTGGACAATTCCTTGACTGCTTGTGTGTGCGTTGGGAGTTGGGAACAATTTATCGTCTGGAATGCTTTGGCGTATCGCTCAATTTGCGTGGATTAAAATATTCTAAATGAAACATAGTTTACAACATCGACTCTGCATGATCATAGCTGGCGGCGGCCTCTATTGACCAGAACATATCAATTGACCCAGGGCGCAAGATCACCGCCAGTATGTAGCGCAATCAATCGATCCGTATGTATATGCTATCGATCAAAATTGGATTATCAGCCCAAGGAATGTGGTCGAATTCTTCGCATGAATTGGACCTCATTCTTGAATATATTTTGGAACCTGTTTGAAATGATGAACCAACTTGCACACGCACAACGCAGTTATCACGACAGAATATTGTGGATAGAACACCGCAATAGTCTGTCCTGTTGTCCCACTCCTGTACCGTCAAATATCTTTTCACGCCCGTCGTCGTCTGTAGGATCGTTCTCAATATTTATGTTGTTTATTTTATCGAGTCGGGTCTTTCGTGTGGAAGTGAAGCCTGGAGCTGGCAGAAGAGGAACGAAAGTAGATTGAATGCAGTAGAGATGAGATCCCTCAGACGTATGTGTGACAAATACATTTATGATAGAGTAAGGAATTCAGATATTAGGAATGAATGTAAAGCTGATCTTAGCATAATTAATAGAATTAAAAAAGGGTCGCTCAGATGGTTTGGGCATGTTGAGCGAATGAATAAGGAAAGAATGGTAAGAAAGATACATAATGCAAGTGTTGATGGCGCCAGAAAGAGAGGGCGACCGCGGAAAACGTGGCACGACCAGATTAACCAGATACTGGAAGATGGTCCCGTTAGAAGCCTCAACAACCGGCGAGCTTGCATGCGAAGATGTACGAATGTAGATAAGGCGAGAGTTGTAAGTCAGGACAGAAGAGTCTGGCGCTCTATCCTCTCTGCCTACCCCCACGGGGAAACGGCGTGATGGTAAGTAAGGTCTTTCGTAGACGTCAGCTTTTCCTTCTTCGCTCGTTCAACACTCGACTATTTTATTTATTTTTTATATGCATACGGTGCATAGTACCTACCATTGAAAAGATAGGGTCACGAGATTTGGCTGTGGGAGGCAAATGAAACACAAGTTTCTATTATTTTCATACAACATAGGCATAGCATATAGACTGTATAGCAGGGGCGTCCGGTGAGAACTAGAAGCATGACTTTTTTGAAAAGAATCCGAATTAGGAGACATATTTCGTTATATTCCTATCACAATAATCAACATATTAAATAGATTTTAATATTCCATAATATTCTGCCAGATAAATATTTCATTTCGATGTTTTTTCCAAATATATTTTAAAATAAAATTCATGCTTCTTGTTCTCCCTGCACGTCCCTGCTATATAGTATATGTATATTATATATAGTATACGTTGTATCTCGAAGAAGAAACCATTGGCCCCAAAACATTTTTATATTTTAATAAATTTAGTGGTTAATACAAAGCTTTTTCTTGGTAATTATATAAATATAAATCACATTTAGTCGTACTTCTTTTTAAATGGGGGTGCTTACAAGAAATGTGTGTCGCTTTAATATTTTTACTATTTTCAAATTAAGTTAAACGCTTGAGCTATGATAATAGGATTGGACTTAGTTGCTGGTGTCCTAGAATCTCTTTCTATACTATCAATTTTAATAAGACATTTGTGAGAATATATTACGGAATCCTAATTATGATAATTTCGTTGTCTGTCCATCCGTCGTAACTTCGTGTAACGTCCGCAACTTCATTATAGTAAAAAAAGTTTTCTTTTTTTTATATATAAATAAATAAATACTTATTCCTTAGAAACCGACATGTAAAAGTACCTTCATTTTTGACGGGTTACAGATAGTCTTAACAATATTTTTTTTACTTATAACTACACTACATACGTTGAATGGTTCATCAATTATGACGTACTCGGATTAAATAGTATTGACAATATCATTGATTATATGTTTTATATTAAACATTTTACACTGTATAATAAACGGAACTCTTTAGATTTTTAGCTCTTAAAAGGCCACACAAAAATATTTTATTCTTAGCAGCAAGCAATAAATTATAGGAAACATTTAAACACACTCTCAACATTATTGTTATTTTTAAAATTGGTGAGATAACAAGAGGCATCGCGTGCCATGTTTAATCGTGTTAGAATTATTATACCAACCTACTAATTATTTTCATGTTGGTTTCATAATTCATTACCCACGATTTTCCAAGTGGGTTCTTATTTGATTTTTATATGTTGGATAAATCAACAAATTAGACGGTCATATACAGGGTTATTTGTAAAACATTAATAACCTCGCAGGACTATATTCCTGCCTTGATTACGAGTCGAAAATGTTCAAGCTATTATGACCTAATGTCAATATTTAAGGAGATATGCGACATGAAACTTTGCATTTTTTTTCAATATTTCAGACTTATTTTTTGTAAAACGTTGAACTATCGTTACAGTAACTCACATCGATTACGAAAAATTGATTGGTTTCAATACAAGTTAAATAAAATGATAAAAACCCTGAAAAAATTCCAATTGGAATGCTTTCCAATTGGAATTCGAAGGTTTTTATTTTTTTATTTGACTTGTATTAAAGAGAATGAATTTTTCATATTCGATATAAGTTACTGTAATGACAGTCCAACGTTTTACAAAAATAAGTCAGGAATATTGAAAAAAAAATGCAAACTTTGATGTCGCATATCTCCTTAACTATTGATATTAGGTCATAATAGCTTTAACATTTTCGACTCATAATCAAGGCAGTTGCAATGGCAATGTTGTACAAAAAACATGTAGACCATTATTGTCAAGATCTGGTCTTTGTATCTATCTATGTATTTTACAGATTGATTCCTACAAGTCAAATTAAATTATTAACCTTGCAAAAATTTGCACCAGAATTTTTCTGGTTTCAACCAATATATTTGACTTGTGCCATAAATATAGAGATTTATGGAATCAAGTGATAATTCAGCGTGATAATGCTCCCAAAGCGGTTATTCAAGATCTCGGTTAGGAAGTTCAAAATTTTCGCTCTCTATTCTCCTTTAAAATAATGCTTTCCAAAATTAGCGAAAATAACTTATTCCTCCTCCAAATCACCGAAAATTTTAGACACATTAAGAGTTATTCGTATACAATATAGAAAAAGACGTTAGTGTTTAATTCATATCTTCAT
Organism: Agrypnia vestita; assembly: GCA_016648135.1. NCBI lineage: Eukaryota > Metazoa > Arthropoda > Insecta > Trichoptera > Phryganeidae > Agrypnia > Agrypnia vestita. The sequence goes on from JADDOH010000068.1 coordinate 776,962, forward strand.
TTTATTTCAAACAAATAATGAGAAAAAAAAAAAAGCTACGGAGTTATCAACCCAATACACAACGGAGATTGTGTAAAGTTATTATATATTTCAATCTGCAATCTTTATATTTATTTATTTTATTTTAGACACTGAATAGAATAATTACAAATATAATTTTTAAAAAAAACCGTATACATATAAGTCAAAGTTTTATACGATGCTACATTAACCGATTCTACCTTAAGAACACCCATGTATTAAAAAAAAATAAAGTTGCATAAATGTTCTTTATCTGTCTTATTTCAAGTATTTGAAGCAACTATGCTATAAATTCCCATAACACAGTATTCACAGATGTCGCCACTAGTCTCCAATAATATACCCCTGTATTTTATATGAAGCAATATCATTTTTAATGTCTAGATGATATATTCTTCCGAATTATTTAATGAAAATTATTATTTTCAATTTTTGAACTCCTTTTGTAGCTCAGTTTATATTTTAACAATATTTTATATTTATGTTCTATGGTCACAATTACTGGATGTTGTCCACAGAGACTTCACCATTTAAATAGTTTCGTCTCTGTCTTAACTAATGATTATCCCACTGTGGACAAAATCCAGTAATTGTGTTCTCAGAACATACAAAAAAAAATATTAGTATAGTATCATTTAAAAAACATTAATGGTTGCTACATCATATCGAAGATGCATACAAGATTTGTGTTATCTTTATAAAATCTTGAATAACTTGGTTGACTCGCCCTATTCATTAGAGCAAATAGGTTTAAGTTGTCCGACATACTCAACGCGTTCAAATAATTTATTTTACGCAAACTTTGGTAGGACTAACTACTTAAAAAACTGCTTTGTAACTCGTTGCACCTGAAAATACAATATGTTAAATTCTACAAATAATCTAGACATTTTTATTGACAATTTGCTTTTATTTAAAATGAAACTCCGTAATCTCATTTATGACTATTGATTTGATACTTCTTTAATTGAATCCCATTCCCTCCCTCTCCCCACCCCTCCCATTTTATGCATTATCATAATTTAAATCTTTGAAATATTTATTATTTATCACATATTCTTTATCATTGTTTTTTATTTAGTTTTTTTTTCTACCAGCTTCGAGGAAACTTTACTGGTCATTAATCAATTAATGTATATTATGGATGTCTCACAGAGACGAAACTGTATTTTATTATTATTATGGGAAAGTAGGTATAGAAGTCATTTTATGGTGCATATCGGACTTACGACCGATCGTATGGTAGGCTTAGGCTATACGATATACACCATAAAATGACTTCTATACCTACTTTCCCATAATAATAATAAAATACAGTTTCGTCTCTGTGAGACATCCATAATATACATTAATTGATTAATGATGTCTCTGTGACAAGAAATCCAGTACTACCGTTCTGAAAGATTTGAACAAACTCAAAAATGTTTACTGGTCATACTCACGAATATTTTTTTGATGTTATATAAAAAAAAAAAATTAAATTGTACTGTATGTTTCCCAAATAAAATAAAATAAAATACATACAATATTGCATCAGCCGCGGGAACTTGCCATGTTTTCAGAGAACTCGATTAATCCTCGCATTATTTGAATGTAAAATGCAACCTCCGCGTGTAGGGTGCTTGGAGGGTGCGCTCGGCTGTAGGCAGCGGGTCTCTACCCTCTATCGCGCGATGATCGCTGGTGTCTTTGAACCCTCGCGGGCCATCTGCCGCGACTCGCCCCCCGATGGGGGATGGGAACTCGATCGGAGGGAGCAAGCACCACTGTTTATTACATTGCCCGATCCGTACACCGGTGCGTGGATCAATTTTGAATTGTTACTTTTTATTTTGATACCAACACACGCACGCTGAAATTTGCGCTTGTGCGAAGCGTTATCATTTATTATTATTATTATTATTATTTTTACTATATTTTTTATTATCTCTTGCAAAACTGTAATTACAGTTTAAACGCGAGGATTTAATTATAATAAGTGTATGTACATTTCTTTACTTAATTGTACTTAATTTATGACATATTATGTAATAAGCTACAATATTAAAGTAATTTTTCTTTTCCTATCCTATTTTTTATATTTTTTTGTCCCGTTACATAGTTGTTTTTGGATCGGTAAGATTTTACACATTTTGAATAGGTTTTCCGGTCGGTCCTTACATGCTTCTTTATGTTTTTTATTTGCTATAGTTTTAATAATTCTTGATTGTAGTTGTTTTACTTTTTCCAAATATGATGGAAATGTCAATCCGTAGCTGTTTAGGCCATAGTTTACAATTGAGTCTACTAAACTATAGTATGTATAAGCAATAACGTGTGTGTCTTGGAATACAATGTTTGAGATGAAAGAATTTACCTAGTAGGGTTCTTAGCTTCTTACAAGTGTACTCTATGTGATGTGTCCAGTTGAAGTTTTTGTCCATTGTTAGTCCCAAATATACGTATTTATCACACAAAATATATTCGGAATATAATTTGGCGATTTACTACTTGGGCTAGGTCTGTTCTAGGTAAACTGCCTCACATTTTAAAGTATTTTCTTTAGTTTATATAGAAGAAAAAATGACAAAGAAAAAATTAATAATAATGCAAGATAGACATTATAAAGGACTACATAATATAAAAAGCATAAATTAATATATGATAAAATCAAAAATCAATGCAATGTTGGAAAACACTAAATGTTAGGAATACGAAATAAAGTTACAATGTAAATTAATTACAGACCAATTTGTTATAGTCACCGTAAAACCTCTTCCTCGTGTTCTTTCAGCCATTCATCCAATTTTTTTAAGGGACTTTGTCATGGAATTGTTTTGTCTTAAAGCCCAGGAGGTTGAAAAGTTTCGGTGCTATATACAGGAAGTGTCTTTATCCAAATGAAGACTTCATATGAGGCACTTGTGATGTGGTGTGTTGCAGTATGATGTGTTGCAGTATCACTCCGATAATAAATAATTACAGTTCTACGAAATTGACCTCTTCAACATTGGTCTTACTGAATTTAATAGAATGCTAAAGCATTCTATTAAATTCTACTAACTAACTAACTAAACTACTACTCTACTAACTACTAACTAACTAAAAAATAAATAATCTAAAGATCACATGTACTAAATCGACTTTGACCATTCACTCGCTTTATCTAATCTTCTCTTCCTCCACCCCTAACCTAACTCTTACATCCTCATCCTTTTTCACCCATTGTTTAAGTCATTCCTTGATATACTTTTTATTTTTTCACATTCAATCACTTACCATTATTCAGTCTTAATATTGTTTGTTGCCTACTACTATTCATAAATTAATTCAAAATAATTAACTTAAAATAATTAAATTAAATAAATAATATTCTTAAATATCTTATCTAACTTTGTTCTTAACATCTGTGAATCTTTTTAATTGGTCTATGAAATGAACCCTATGCTTTTACATTATATGTTTAAAATGTTCCTTAATAAATAAATAAAATAAAATAAAAACTCGAGAGTGATGTTTAATGAGTCAGGCGAGATATCGGGTTCGATTCCTTGTTACTACGTATAAGGATACAGGCTCGTAAGGTTTCTTGCGCGGATGTTCGTGGTATGGCTTCTTTGTGCCTCTGTCAAAAGTAATATTTCTCATTTCAGCAATTTGTGCGCCACTGTTTTTTTTAATTGTACGAGCGAATCAAGCACTGGAGCGTGCTCCAATTTTATTAACAGCTAGCTTATTATTTTTTTAAATTGTCTTTAGACACCTTTAACACGCATGGGTTTGCGTTATCGTAGCAATCATGTCTTGACCACTATTGTACAACATTGTACACTTCGCCGATTTTGACGTCATGTCGTTTGACAGACGTCTTGACATTTCTCATAAATAAGTGCATCCCGTCTAGTTTGTCTCACTTACTTACTTACCTTCACGCCGTTTTCCCGTGGGAGTAGGCAGAGAGGATGAAGTGCCACACTCTTCTGTCCTGAAACGCAACTCTCGCCTCATCCACATTCATACATCTTCGCATGCAAGCTCGACGATCTTCCAGTGTCTGGTTAATGTGGTTACGCCATGTCTAACGCGGTCGCCCTATCTTTCTGGCGCCGTCAACTCTTGCGTCATATATTTTTCTTGCCATTCTTTCCTCATTCTTTCCCTCAACATGCCCATACCATCTGAGCGACCCTTTTTTAATTTTATTAACTATGCTAAAACCAGCTTAACATTCATAACTGGATTTGTCACATATACGTGTAGTGATCTCATTGATGATATATTTTGTCTTAGGAAATCATAACGATATTATCATCCAAAGAAAGGGTAGAGTATTCTTTAACATAAACATCCCTTCATAGTGTAATGTATGACCATCGCCATCGTACGTTTTTACCATTTTAACATTAATGAAATTAAACTACGGATAACACAGGCTTAAACCTTACCGACTATCCCGTCTTTGAAGTGATTGTAATGTAATAATTTCCAAGATTTTTATGAACACCTAAAATATTGTAACTCACAGCGTAAACATAATTTTATCGTCCAAATGCAATACTTCCATTATAATGCCTGTACTTAGTTCTAGAGTCAAGAGAGACTTGCTTTCAAATGTTGCATTTTTTTAAAAATATATATTTCATTTGTCATATTTTATGTTTTATTAACTTTGTAGATTTGAAAAACAGATGGAATTAAAAAATGATGATATATATTTAATAACTGATGGAATAAATAAATGATGAACTGTGGATTGTGGATTGCAGCAGTGCAACCAATGCATTAAGAAATATTAATTAAAATCTCGTTTGTTGTTATTTTTTTTCAACCAATCATGCTTGTCAATCGGTATTACTCCCATCTTTTGTTCCACATCATCACACCCAAATATTTTGAATGTTAAAACAATTCTCATCTATATAATCGATGTCCCCGAAAAATCGTTTAACTCGGACATCTACCAAAAATGAATTTTTGACTCTTTTTGTACCAATCTGTATATAAAATATTCTTCCCCGCCAAAATTTTTCAGTGAAAAAAACTGACGTACCTATGAGTGAAAAAATATACTAATTTTGTAAGTAAAGTCAATCTTCAAATAGCTTTTTTGTGAGTGGCTTAGTTCACCTTCGAAATACTACGTCATCTATCTTCATCTCGTCCATTACGCTAATCACTTTCATTTTCGCTCACGTCTTCGTTTCTCTCTCAGCCATGCGCGGTCTTTTCGCACGTGTTTTCACCCTTGGCACTCCGACAGCATGTGCGTACCTCAGGGTCCACGGTGCAACGCACCCAAATCGATTCTGCATCCCCACACGCTGAATCGATTATTTGGGCCTCTTCCGAGGGTTTGTTTGCGTCGCTTTCTTGGGCACCCCCTTTGGTAGGTCCTGGCACGCGACCCCGGCTAACATCTGCCCCTGTCTCAGGTAACGGGAAGGCGCTTCCGAGTCCCCGAGCCCCGAGTCCAAGGTGCCTAAACTCACTTCCCTTTTGGTTACATGCTAAGGTCTACAAATAATAATTGTGTCCTTGCTTTGTGCTGTTGGGAGCATCTGTCGTGTTTCGTGTTAGATTCGTGTGCACTCGTGTGACGATTTGCCAAAGACATCCCCAAATATTACTGATACATTAAATTTTGTAGGTTTTACCATTGATTTGCTGATTTTATTAACACAATTTCTTTTTAGAATCTAAACATTGCCATCACAAGGTATTTTTTGTCAATTCTTTTGTAAATAAAATTTTTCTTTTTAACGTTATATGTATTTACACTGGCTGTTTTTCTTCTGCTAAGTTCTTGACCCGAGTCTAATCTAGTACATATTATTCTATGTTTAAAACGAACAAAAATTTTATGAAAACAACCGAATATAGTAAAAAGGACACTACATTATACAGGTCGATTTTTTAATTATTATACTTCAAGGATGTGTTGTATACCGATACACGGCATTCTTTCTCTTCACTCGTTATATAGGTACTAGCTATACTGGTTATAACTAGGTACATAACCCGTCAAAAATGACGGGTGAGAAGAGCGCTATCTAGAGTAGCGTAGCCTTTTGATAAGGTTAGTGATAGACAATATTAAATACAGAATCATGCCTTTTTGACTCCTTATACCTCATTATTATACGAGCCATCTGCTAGCGATAGTGACGAACATTGCTACATAGAGGAATATATATGTATAAGAGGAGGAATTACGCAGAATCGAATGTCGCGCGGACAAGATGCGCGATTTCAACGAATCCTACGGTAAACATCAAAGATACGAAGGAATAATTTCACCCAGACTACAAAAAAATGTCGAAATACGATTCCTCTAAGCTATATATTTTGTAGATTTTCATTCCTCGTATAAAATGTTATGTTGTAGTAGGTCAAGACCGCTTTTACAAATACCACATTTTTATTACAACCTTTCAATCGGTTATATTTGTAACAGTTTTAGTTTTACAAGAATATATTAATTTGCGAATAATTCTTACTGACGTTATTCGCCATATTGTGAACGGTTTTGTCACTGCGTACTTTTTATTAATTAGTATTCTTTTGACCGAATATCAGTATTCCATTTAATTAAAAAATAATTATTTTTTTAATAGCTTTATAAATTATAATTATATCCATAATATAAATTAATATCATCATTTGAAATTATTTTAAGTTTAAAGAAAATTCTGTAATTGGTTTTAACCACATAACATAAAATTATACAGAGATGAACTAAACCATTAGGCGAGGGGATTGGGACACAACGGATGTATGTCCCCTAACTATTAAATTACATTATTAAATCCCCTAGTTAACAAAACGTATTTTTACAAATATTGACGTTGTTTTTTTATTTTTTTTATTTCGTTCCAAACCGTGTCTCTCCAAGTAAAAACATATTTTTGTAATAATGTATGACGTCCACCATCTCAGCCTGCCCCTCGGGGAAACGGCGTGATGGTTAGCTAGTTATTTAAATTTTGAAACAATTATGAAAGGTCAAACTAAAAACTCTTAAAAGTTTAATTTCTTAGTAAATAAGTTGTGTTTTATTACAAGAAGACGATTTTACTTGAGAGACTTGGTTTGTAACAAAAGTAATAAAAAAAATGTCTTCTTTATCAGAGGATTCATTACACACAAACAAGAATAAATATTTCAACTGCAATATAAATGTATCTTAGACAAACGTGAGAGGGGACACTGTTATTTTTGCACTTATTTTTTCTACTTGTTCAATTTTGTTCCACCTTGTGAATAGTGATGGTATTTTAACCGGTGACATAAACAGTTATCAATATCTTGCCTTGTGAGGGATTGATTTTGCTTTCGTTCTATAGTATTCGGGTGGGCTTTTTCATTCATTCCAACAAATCATTCAATTTTAGTATTGCGTTATTTGCAAATTGATTTTAATTTATTTAGCCAATTAAATTGCGCAATCTTATAAAAAATGTGCTGGAGATAACATTACACGAGCGCGCTGCGTATCGTCCAAGATATATAAGGATCATTATTTAGGTTACCGATTATTATATTTATTATATCGGATGTTGCGACATGTTGCGACACGTTTAATGTTTTCCTTGCCTAACTTATTTATTTAATTATATTTGCGAGTATGCCTGGAGGCGTTGAAATTGTCGGGTCTAATACTTGTTACCGGCAGATGTCGTCCTATTTTCAGAACGTTCGACGACAATTATGAACTCGACGTTATTATTATTAGCAATTCGACCGGTTGCCCATTTTCCGCTTCGCGTGTAGTTGTTTAATTTGACCTTAAATTGCTATTTAAAATATTTGTATATTTAAATTATTAATATATGTGTACATTAATAGTGTTTTTAAATTTTTTATCACCTTTCTCTACTTGAAACCTCAAAATATTCGTTCAGATATTGAATTTTGCTTACATGCTAGAGAAATTCATTAAAAAAAACTTGTTTAAAACTCCCCTTTAAAGAAGACCTATGTTATCCGCCATGAAAAGAAGCTCTTAGAACGTTTCATTTCGAAATTTTAAAATATATATTGAATACTGATCACTTTCTCGAATTGTTATTAAATTCGTTTTAGCCACGTGGTGAAAACTCTGGTTTTTACGACATGAATCACGAAAAACTGCAGAGAGAATGCAGTTACCCCGGTCGCAAAGACGGGAACACCTGGTGATATTGGGGGTCAAAATCGCAAGAAACACTCTTTAAACGTACTACAGAAGTATGGCTTGTTCGTATCAACTATTTGCGTAATCGAGGTCATGCATTATTCCGCGTCCCAAAATGCAGAACGAATGTAATGAATAGGCACACTATAACGCGTAGTGTGCAACTTTTAAACAAACTGCGCTATCAGGTCGATGTATTTAATGAAAGCGTTAAAAGCATAAGATAAAAGATCGCTTCAATAAAGATACGCAGTAATCTATCATGCAATTACTAAAAAAATATCTTGCATTACGGATGCACTTATCCGTCGATTATTAAAGACAGAATGTTAGTTAACTTAGTAAAACCCACTACCAGATTTACGTCTACCGGTTTCGAGACGTACCCGTCTCTTCGTCAGGAACAACACTACACTACTATATTCACAACATTATACACCCCAACCAATAGTACTGTTAAACTTTCACCAATATATATATTGGTTAACAATACTATGATTGGGGTGTAGTGTTGTGAATATAGTAGTGTAGTGTTGGTTCTGAAGAAGTTAACTAAGTTAACTAACATTCTGTTATAATGTCTAACCACAAAGTTAATTCTTTAAATATTAATAATATTATATCTTAATTTTTTTGTTTTTGGGTTAATTGGCAGCAAATCTTAAAATTAACATAGATATCTAAATGTGTGATAAAAAAATAGTAAACTATGCCAATTATAAACTTTCCACTGACGATTTTTAGTGATATGAGTAAAGTATATGTTAAGCAGGGCGAATCCTTGGGGAGGGTGGAGTAGAACGCAGGATAAGAATAAAAGATTGAAGGATGGGAGTACATGGGATCATAAATTGAGCGAACTAGTTTGGGTGCATTTGTGAAATTAATTTTCGTTTTACGTCCCGGATAGTCCAATTCAAAATACCAATGTGGTTGTAATTTAAGTCAAATGATTGTGTGTATCTATAGATGAAGGAATTTTGTTGAGCGTTAGTCTTGCTAAGATGGAGATGAAAAGAAGGTGGCTGTCTGCCGTTGCGATTTAGGAATATGAAATGCGTTGAAGAAGATCAGGACTATCAACTAGGTTGCGTGCAATTTTAAATAACATTACAGAGACCTCTACCTATAGCGTATTATATGTTTTAATCTATTTTTAAGGGATTACACTACACTGAGTCACACACAATCATCTCTTTATAATAAATCACCAAATTTCCACCTAAATTTCAGGCTCCTGGGGTGGTACAACCCTTAAATGATTTTTATTTTGAATAATTGTGTAGGTTAACGTAAAATAAATATGAATAGGTATAATATAAATAATTTATATAAATTAACTTTGTTTTACCACTTATTTATTGAAAAAATTCAACATGTTTCGATGCCAAGGCTTCTTCGTCAGGATAACAAAAATAAAATTTAAAAATCGAAGTATACATCAAAATACTAAAAAGTTTTATATGGAAAATGATAATATAAAGTACCTACATGAAAATAAATTTAAAAGATGACTATTTGCAAAAAGGATCTGATTATTTATAACATTCAATTTACTATTTACACTCTTTCTTATTTCCAAAATTTCTAATTCATCAAATTGTGATTCTGTATAATTTGTAAACCCTTATTAATATCAAAAAAATGATCCATAGCCAAAAGATGGTTAGAAAATTCAGAATAATTATTACTATTTAATTATTGAATTTATTTATTTATTGAATTTTTTCAATAAATAAGTGGTGTTTACAAAGTTAATTTATATAAATTATAATTATGTCACCACAAAATAAATTTGCCATATTTGAAGAAGACAATATAATTACATGCAACATTTTCGAATTGCGTGGCGCGAATTTTCAAAGTGAATTCGGCCACTCAAGTCCTACCCCAAGAAGGGTCTTGACCTCGCGGCAACATTTTTTTTTCGCCTTGTGTACAACATTTCGAAAACCGAACCAAGTTCGCCGCCTCGCGAGAAAGAAATCCCCCCTCGATCGAGTCACCCTTGCAAAGGTGTTCCGAAAAGGCGAAGAATCGGAAAACAATGTGTCGGTACCTACCTCGCACGCACACATTTCGAGATGCACAGTTTTCGGCCTTTTGTGCGATAACTTCTTACCCCTTAATAAATCTAATACGACGCCGCGCTGAATCGTCGGCCATTCTGGGTGACCGATTCGGATGTGAAAAAATCCGGGCCATTTTTCACAAAGTTTTCAAAGGCAGCCTTAATTCAACCACCTGGCCTGCGATCTCGAGTCAAAAATATATCGTCTTTGACATTGATTATGTATTGCACATTTTCCGCGATCAATACATAAAATTTATTGTGTCAAATATTTTTGAGGCACGCTTATTTTTTATTTATTTGTTTATATATGAACTCACCTCAAGGTCACTTTACACATGAACATTATTTTTCAAAACGATTTATTGGCTAAATAAGTTATTAACTATTATTTATACATTGGATGACATGCAAAAAAATAGATTTTACAATTTTGATGTCTAAATAGGTTCGTCTTTCGTTGTTTTTCGAACTGTGGTAAGTTGTCCCGTGCCGAGCCGTGGTAAGTTTATTCCGTAACTTTGGTCCAGCCACCGCGAAAGCACGATCACTGAAGTTAGTTTTGTGGATGCGATTTATTTCAACTAACCTACTTCTATTGGAAGTGTTCACTGTCGGTAAAATCGACGGCCCCCAGGTATACTCGGACATCTACCAAAAATTCGTTTTTGATTTTTAAACAATAATAACTAGCTGTAACCTATCAAAAATGACAGTTATCTTACATGTCGTTTCCTAAAGAATAAGTATTTGTTTATTTATAAAAAAAATCAATAAATAAAAACATAAAAGGAAGAAAATAAAGTTTTTATAAAAGAAGTACTTTGCTGGAAGTTACGGACAGACAGACAGACAACGAAATTATTCTTTTTGGGATTTGTTGCTCAGTTGGACGTATTACTTGTTTAATACTTACTGCAAACACATTGTGGATTGTCATATTTAGTTAAATTTATTATAAACGGTTTATAATCACTGATGAATGAAATGGTATTTTCCAAAACCAGTCGAGGAATGTGTGTTCAGAAGGAATCATGTCAAGTAGCTCCATACCATCTGAGTCGAACTTCTTTCAATTTTTGAGGAATAAGAGCCACCCTTAACGTACCACAATTATTTATGATTTTTTCCAACCTTGAGACATTCAAACCATCTTAGCTTCATGCACATCTATTTCTCAAGTCTTGCCCAGAACCTGTAATAAAATTAACATATTAAAACAACGATTACGGTAGTTAAAATAAGAAATGCGTATGGATGATACAAGACGTGTTTAAGTAAGCCGGTTATTACGCAATTTTTCATGCCCTTCGTATCGAATTTTTAACGTTTTAATTAATAATTATTCAAATTTTTGCTTCGCCGTGCGTAAATATTATGTTATGAAATGGAATTACGTCTTACTATTGATATCAAAAGTATATTTTAATATTTATTGCAAAACTTTACGGTTATTCAATTTTTAAATCATTTTCAATCATATTTACAGTTTTCTTACATAATATAATTAATATTAATAAACTCAAGCGGTTAAAAGCAAAATTAATTATTAATTTTTTCCGCATTTTCAAAATTGTCGGTGATGGTGGCGATTTATATTGTAACTCAATATTTTGTTTTTATCTCTGAAAAATTTAATTTATGTATTTGTTGTTGCTATGTGGCTCATGCGTCTGCCCTTTTTGAAGTGAAAAATATTAACCCCCCCTAGGCGAATGTATTTCGTCAAAAGGTGAACAACCAGGAAGATATTGAAAGAATTTAAAATAAATTATATTTTGTTCGTATATTTTTTGTGTAAGATTATCTAAGAAACTATATTTTCCTCAGAGTTCAAATAGCATAATTCAAATCATTGATGAAGCTTTATCACAATGTACACTATTATTATTACAATATATATTTTGATCTAAATTTACTCATTTTCAATGTTAGTAAAAAGTGTGAAACTGTCCTATTATTTAAAGGTCGAACTACTTTCATTTTTAGTCTTCAATCTTCCCTGTATTTTTTAGAATAATAAACGTGTGATTAAAGGAAATCACGAGACCGACAGGAAATATGTGGCAGCGTATAACTTTGGATAGAGAAATGTGGGAGATACTTTATTCAATGGTGGATAGAAAACAGGTGATGATGTTGATGATAATGACTATGATTCGTTGAAAATCTTGCTTGAATGCTCAATTTTTCCAATTTTTAAGCATATAGTTGAGATTTTGTGGTGTACATATATTTTTTAATAATAAATTAAGTTTTTTTGTGAGTGTATTGTTAAAATATTTCTAAGAAATATTAATAATTTATTGCGTGCGTCGTAAAGTTTCCTTTTGCAGCGCTCAATTATTTTCGTGCGGCCTGTTTATTAATAAATACATCTACGCTATTCACGACAATTAAATGTGGTGTATTTATAATTAGCTGGTTACCGTAATAACGGAGTCCGCGCCGCACGCCTTGGTAGCACCTGGATCCTTAAAGGTGAACGACTGTCCGATATAAGGGAGAGATCTAAGGCAGGATAAATTGACTTCCTTGGATTCGGGGATCGTCAACTGGGAATTATTTTTATTTATTAATGATTTTAGTTCCGAGACAGTTAGACAATAATTATATTTTTATTTTACTTCATCGACTCGATGATTTGACATTATTTGAGATATTTTCATGTGTATTCCGTCCCCATTTTAGTTTTGTATTTTGTTTCATGTACACAAACTAAACGTATGTATGCACCTATATAAAGAAAAGAACAAAAACTCCGACAAAAGCGGATAAATTTTCAATATTCGATTGAAGGTATATTCATGGTAGTCAACTATGGCCTAATGATGAACATTCGCAAAACGAAAAGATCACTTCCATCGTCAAAAATCATTAATCAAGTATATGAACATATATTAGGGTCAATAATGATCTATTAACTTCTGAACTGGAGAGAGCTAGCACGAAACCGAGATAAGTGGAGGTAGACTCTTGAGGAGGCCAAAACCCACCAGGGATTGTAGAGCCAAGAGTGATTATAATGAACGACCTATTGACGGTCTGTTTGTTAAAAAAAATATAAAAAAATTTCTATGTTAAAAAAATTGTTTTTTTTTAATGGCAGTTGGTAACGGGGTGTCCTGATAAGTTTTTTAACAGTGGCATAAGACATCTCTCAAATGGCATCACATGGAAATTGAAGAAGTGTCAATGTTACATAATAGCGATCAAGACATGATTGTTAAGATAAACGCAAACCAGTCAGAATCAGGGGCGTGCAGTGCGAACATCGCAGCATGACTTTTACGTAACCAATTATTTGGAAAAAACGGAATGCAACATATATTTCGTAATATTTCTATCACAATAATTATTATAGCATTCATATTTTGATATATCATAAAAGTCTGTAGCATAAATATATATTTTTTTTAAATATACGTTTACAAAAAGTCATGCTTCAATGTTCTCACTGCGCGCGCCGGGTCAGAATAGACCCGATTATTTGTTGCCAAAATCATGACGCGCATTGTACATGGATACGGCGTCTCGGATCGTGTCGACCCCTGGCGTATTGTGTTGTGTCTTCCGCCGCCTTGCCAGACGGCGTACTTTGCGTAGATAAGGAAATTCCCCCTCGTGCCAGGACGGGGAACAGCTGTTCCTCCTGACGGGTGTTGCGTCCTGGCTCTTGGCTCTCGGCCCCACGGGGATGTGGATCGCGGATGCAGCGAGCGCCCTTTGTCCGCGAGTGCGTTGACTCTCCGCTCGGTCGCCTAATCTCGCACTGATGATGAACATCACCCAAAACATGCGATTGTGCCGAATCATGACGTCGTACGAAAATTTTTTGAGTGTAAAAATGTCGCGGGACGCGGCTGTGGGAGGCAAATGAAAACACCGGAAATTAATCACCGATTTATTAATTATTTAAATAAATTCACAGATTCACTGGACGCGAATTTGATTTAAACACTATTCTTTAATTCACACTATTTCTCAATTAATCACCCATGCAAAATATTTTTTTATCGCTTGCTAGAATATTCTGTTCATTTAATAGGCATGAGGACAGATTTTGAATTGATCTTCTATAATGTAGGTACACGTCTACTATTACCGAAAATAACATTATTTCAGTAATAAACTAAGTTTTTACGCAAATAATTGCATTTTCATCTACCTATCTTTTACGAGTATTTCGCGCGACAACGCTCGCTAAGCTCGAGCCTAAGTAAACATTGCATTGCGTCTATGACAACAATTCAAGAGACACGTGATGATTACTTAGGCGTGACGTCTTTCGCTCTGGTGGATGTTTCAGTTAAAATGGTCGAATGCAGAATTTTATACTTTTATACTTTCATTGAAAATCTTATTAATCTCAATGTGTATAATAAAACTGGATCCTTTTCTAGAATCCTTTTAAAATATTTTCGTCTCTTAAATCACTTATTTTTTAATTCTTTAATCCTGTCATCATACCTATTTTCGCACATAAATAAGTTTTTCGCTTAATATTTCGCACGACTGGTCACACTGTGGCTTCCCGCACCGTCGCCAACGTCGCGTCATACCGCTAAAAACATCAAAACAAACATAAAACATCTGGTTCCGCCTTTTTATACTTAACACGTTAGTTTTTCGAATCTCTGAGATTATTGTATATATACATTTCCGGTGTTTGCGAGAATGTCCCGAATGTTGTAGATACTGCCAGAGTACTGTAGGGCGTTCTAGAGCATTCCACAGTGTTGTTCCAAAATGACATATTACAAGGGATTCGGACAGTGCGCAATTCCTTATGTTTACCATTTTTACGTGACATTTAGACGCCGCGTCGTTTTTTAACGCGCTAAACGTATCGCTTTTATAATGTAAAATTCATTAAATACCCGTTTATCGGTATGGATTAATGTGAAACATTCCGCTTGTGGACACGCGGTGCGTGTCAAGTCGAGGTTGATTGTTGATGTCATGTCGTATTCATCATCAAAAAAAAACTGAGACAAACAGACAGCTTACTACAGTTCAAAAAATTACTAAAGACGCACCTGTTTAGACAATCATATAAAAGTTTTTTTAAATCTTTTGTTTACCGTTCAATATTTGATACTGAAAAACGTTGGAAAAAAATCGTATTTATAAATAAAGAAATTTCTAATTCAATTGTTAAAAAAATCCCAAATGTCATTCAACCAGCTTTTAATACTAATAATACATTTAAAAAATACGTATTTAAATAATAAGGATAAGGATAATTTTTTTTAAAAAATCGTGCGTTTATAAATTGATTTGTAATGATTGTGATTATTTTTATATAGGAAAAACGTGTAGAAATTTTGAAGCCAGAGACACTTGAGATGTTTAAATAGCAATAATTATTCTGAATTTTCCAAACATGTTTTGGCAATGGATCATTCTTTTGATATTAATCAGGGTTTACAGATTTTACATACAAATTATACAGAATCACAGTTTGATAATTAAGAAATTTTGTAAATAAAAAAAAGTGTTATCAGCAAATTGAATATTATAAATAACTAGGACCTTTTTACAAATAATTATCTTTTAAATTTATTTTCATGTTTAGTAGGTATAGACCGTTACAATAGTACTTAATGTGTCTACTCCAAGTATGCATTCCGATAAATTACTTAAATTTTTTAACATCCAAAAAACTATTATTTTAACCAACTAGTCCACTGTTCCGCATTTCGTCGCTACATTATGACGAAGGAGAAAGGGACCCGGTACTCCGCTAGCCAGTAGATCAATGGCTATGGCAGTTTACAATAATAATTTTCGGCGCTTCATCCCGGGCTGGAATTTAACCTCCACTAGGAGACCACGCCGTTGTCGTTGTTGAGGTCCCTTTCGGCAAAGTCCATCCACCTCAACTTGGGTCTTCCTCTCCTTCGTCTCCCCTCTGGTCTATAGTTCAGCACTCTTAGGCGGTGAGAGTGCTTCCATTCGTGTTAGGTGCCCAGGCCACCTGAGCCTCGAGATTTTGATGTGCCTTATCAGATCTATATCATCATAGAGTTAGTACATGGTTATACCTAGTTCTCCAGATATTATCGTCACGAGTGGGGCCGTAGATTCGTGGCAGGATCTTACCTTCAAACATACTTATTCGGGTTTCTTCTATTCTCATAGGCGTGTGCAGTAAGAACATGATGCATGACTTTTACGTTAGCTTATATATAAAAAAATATAAACGAAATACTTCTTCTCACAGAATATTTTGATATATAAAAAATGAATAATATTTTAATAATTGTGATAGGATATTACGAAATATATGTTTTATTTAGATTTTTATTCAAAACATATGGTTACGTAAAAGTCATGCTTCAATTTTTCCACTGCCCGCCCCTGCTAGTATATCGTCGCTGTATATATAATAAATCCTATGTGCCGTTTAGTACATTCTGAGATGAACGAATCAATTTGTCAGTTTTTCATATAAATAATGGAGATATACTAAAAAAAACATTGACGTTCATCTGGAAAATCTGCCTAGTAATTATTCAAGATATTTTTTTATAAATCTAGTCTGCAATTATTTTTTAAAACAGTTTTATTCGTTTATCTCAGAATGTACTAACACGTCACATAGGATTAATTATATATACAGTGACGATATGTAAATGTTTGCAATTTTATTGTACATTTTTCTTCTAAACTACTATTTTTGTCATTCCTTGACCCAATTTAAAACAATTACACGTATCATACGCAGAGTTGTAGCCCGACTTTCATTTCGTAGGTGCGCGACTTTCATCGGTCCCACCTGTCGCGCGACTTCGGGGGATGACCGTATTGCGATCCGCTCGTCTCGTAAACACCGTCGCCAGCAGAGCCTCAAATCCATCGTAAAGCCTGCGCGACAGGCCCCTCGTGAATGGATTATGCCGTCGGCGTCCTCCAGGCCTCGCAGCTAGCGCCGGGTCACATTCGCGAGGCCCATTAACATCCGCGGCACACCCGAGGGTTAACGACACCGTCTGGGAATCTCTCGAAATTCCGCAGGAACCGGTTGTCCCGAAAGCCTCGCGGGAGGATTCTTCCTGGTTCTCCAACGGGGTTTGTCGTTTCAGGTTTTCGGCAAAGTCGGGAGCTGGAGGTGGCCGCTTTTTGCGCCCCCTCGCCCGGCCTCCTTTCTCGGCTCTCGGCGCGTTTAATGATTTCCTTTGGCGCTTTTCAAAAAATCACCCTTTCTCCGAAATGTGTCATACGCCAGTCCGACTAGTTGCATTGTTCCCTGGGAATACTTTTAATCCGTTTTTTTATTACCTTTATACGCAAAATGTTTGCTGCTCTTTGTCACGCCCGTTTAGAATGTCCTTTTGTGATATTCCGGATTCTTATTCCCAGTATTCCTGACATTCCTTCGCCCATCAACAATCGTGTCCTTGGAACGAGACATTTTCATAAAATCAGTTTAATTTTCTTTGTAAATTTGTAATAATGTTTTTTATTTTATTTCTTGGGCCATAGTAACTATGTAACAATTTTTAGAAGTTTTGTTTGAAGAGTTTGATATTATTGAACATCTTTTAGTTATTTTTATACAAATTCGTTACCGGTTTTGAGACGTCCATGTCGTTTATAAGCGTTGTTTAAACTAACATAAAATATAAGTATAGTAATTCGGAAGGGTAGTGGTGGATATTTGGTGGAAGATGGGATAGATCAAAATAAGAGAACATCGTTAATAAAGTTTATTTACATGTTAATTTTGATGACTATATTGATTTTTTTTAATGCTTACAATCTAATCATTTGTAGTATTTGTTAACATTTACAGTTAAAAGAGGAATTATCATTTTTGAAACTGTGGCCTGTTTCTAACAAATGCTTTGCGAATTCTGAATAATTATTGTTACGTAAACAGTATGCTCCCTAATCCTAGTTCTGAAAAATTGTAATTATGTAGGTACTCGTTTCCGCAAGTTATAATTATTCGTTACTGAGTAAAACTGTTTATTTTTAATATTATTTATATTCAGTGGTGTAGTCCTCGATAAAAAAGTACCAGGGCGGTATTTTATCCTCGCATATATGACGTATTAGGGCTTTTAACACTAGGTTTTTTTTTATTATATCACCCGAAACGTAGGTACTATCGGTACCTTATCGCAAACAAAAATTTTATCATGTATCATATGGCAAAGGATTTTTTTTATTAAATCTACAACACAACCATGAGATAAGCCACTGCGTATATAGAGTATACGGAATCTATAAATAATTCCTAGAAAATATTACGGGTGTAGTATTTTATCACTGCATTCTACTACTTTAAATAAAATTTTCATTTGAGTAAAACTCGCTAGATGGTATCAGGAACCTTGTAATTAAAAACTTGGTCGCGTCCTATTTATTGGTCTCGTATTATCGGAAAAAATATTTGTTTCACCAATAATGTAACATACGTATGGATAAACGGCCTGGATGTAACCGATACCCAGAGCCGTAGAAGATACAGCCTGAGAACGAGAAGAGCCGACCCCAACAGCCTACCTAGGTAACGAGTTGGGACAGTGCAAGGAAGAAGATGATGTAACACTAAGAAAATAGCAATTTACAGCGTCACTATATTTTAATTGGTTAAATCATCTTGTTCTTCACCTTTCTACATCCCCAGTTTCCCCATATTAGCCGTATATCTTGCATCGTGCCATAAATACACAAAAAAACTGCAATTTATGGATGGCCTTTCTGATGTTTGAAGATCGATGCATTTTTACGTCTCACAGACTAAGGTGTGCACTGCTTCGATACGAAAGCCACATCTCAAAGAATTTCTTTATATCGTTGTCATGATCTAAGTTCTCTTGTCTTTATACAGAGTATAGGGGAATATAATGATTTATGTTTCTTGAAATACTCGTGGAGAGACATTTTAATAACGATGACTAGACATAAAGTAGACTTAACCACAGCTGTCCTAGTTCAACTTATCTCTTAGGAAAATAAAAGTGTTTACTTACTTCCTAGTAAATACTGTATCATAGCATGTTATTGGCCTTCTCCAATTTGCAAGGCAGCTGGTTGCTCTAAAGTCCAATACATGACATAACTTGATAATTGCACTTCTTGCAATACCAGAAAGAGTTGGAGGTCCCTTAGACCGCTATTTCGCTCACTGACGCGTCTTCATAATATGGTCGAATCGGTGTACCGACTATTGGGTGCAAGACAATTGCGCGCCGACAATAAAATGCAATACAAAAGTGTACGAGGACATGAATTCCCATGTATTTCATTTAAGAGTCTCTCAAAGTTGAAAAATAAATAAAAAAACTAACCCATAAAAACCATGTTTTTATTATACTCCCTTTCTCATTTGTATTGTTTCCAATTTGATATTCTATCAACATATTCCTCTTGTTCATCTTGAAACTCTATTCCATGTATATCATTATCCTTAAAACTTAAAATTAAACGGGGGCACGGCATCGGCAAAACCGTCTGATCGGACCCATGGCTCGAGTCAGACTAGTTGACACAGGTTTCGCGCCTTCTCCACGCGTCGGGCTCCTTTCTCATTTATATGGTTTCCAATTTGAAAAAATCGTTAAATTTCGAAAAATCCAAAACTATACTATAATTAAAAAAAATTGAACGAAAATTTGTTAGATCAATTTTATCGTCGCCACGAGTCTGCCCGCAATGTTTCAGCTCGAAGGGAGTAAAAAGTACATAAAGGTAATGATTTGTGAACATATTGGGCATAAAAACCTGTAATTTCACCTTTAACATTCGAATCAATACAATTACGATGTATATTGACAAGGAAAATGTAACTTCATTATCATTCATAAACTTTTTCATGGACTGTTTCACAAGATTTCTATACGTTAGGTTAAAAAAGCTTATTTTTTCATTATTTTTAATTTTGTAGTTTTGTTCTGCGCGCTATTTTCGACGCGTAATTATCTGCGTGCTGTTGTCGAGAGAATGTACTGCGCGCTTTAGCTTTGCGCGCAGCAGTCTGCGCGTGATTGTCGGCGCGCAATTGTCGGATGTCTGTCAATCATTATTTGGGCTTCAACTGGCCGATGTCAGGGTAGATTATCTTGCTCTGAGAACCTTTGGCGTGCTGTAGTAGCGCAATTATCGAAGGGTTTGTTTGAAAACTCAACGGAAGGCCATTTGCATATAACTAACAGCACACTACGTAAATATATCGCTGTATTTCTTCCAGAGTTTTAAATACCATCGCTTTCCCATGTACGCGTTCGGAAGTGTGGAGTGTATTTCAATGCGCTTAAAGTGTTGTAAAAATGCACATATATTTTAATGTCGAAGGGTGTATTTCTTTTGTTTTAATTCACGCGGTCCTGTTATTAATGGAGTTTTGCCATGCTGGCGTCAGGTGGTCTTCATAGGGGTCACAACTTTACCTCTTTCGCATTTCTCATGACTCCACGAGCCTGACGGTATCATACCATATGGGTCATTCTGTCTTTACCGCTTGGTGTACATTTGTCAAGCGAGTGGACGTGTTCAATTTGTTTGTCAGTTGTAATCAATTCTCATTTTTGAATTATTATTATTATTATCTAAATCAGTTTCTTTCAAATATTCGAATGGACTTTGCTAGAGACCTCTATGGTCCTTCCCATGACATATTATACACAGATTTTGCAGCTGAAAATGATACCTGTATGATTTTAAAGTGAAATATTAAGCAATATTCTTTTTAATTTACGTATACAGGATTATTTGGAAAACATTAATAACCTCACATTCCTGTCGAAAATGTTCAGGCAGCCATGAATTAATTAATATCAGTAGTTATGGAGATATGCTACATCAAAGTTTGCATATTTTTTTAAATATTTCTGACTTATTTTTTGTATAACGTTGGACTATCATTACAGTAACTTATATCGAATATGAAAAATTTATTCCCCTTAATTCAAGTCAAATAAAATAATAAGAAACCTTCTTCGATAATATTCGAAACCTTCTTAATCGAATTCCAAATAGAAAACATTCCAATTAGAATTTCTTCAGGGTTTTTATGATTTTATTTAACTTATATTGAAACGAATGAATTTTTCATAATCATATAAGTTACTGTAATGATAGTTCAATGTTTTGTAAAAACCAAGTCAGAAATATTGGAAAAAAAATCCACACTTTGATATTACATAACTCCATAAAAATCCATATTAGGTCATGGCTGCTTAAACATTTTCGACTCATAATCAAGGCAGGAATATAGTCCTGCGAGGTTATTAATGTTTTCCAAATTAAAAAACCAAAGTAAAAAACCCTGTATACGATATTTTTAAAATAGCGTGCCCGCGCGGCTTCGCACGCGTAAATTTTTATTAACTTTTAATCATATTTTATCAATTTGTGTATTAACCTCAACATATAGATATATATCGTTGCGAACTTTTTTATAGAACTTTTTGAGTTCTACAACTTCTCTATAGAAAGTATTTAAATATATATTACCGTTAAGGCAGTGTTCGTAAAAAACGCATCGCTCGACCATTTTTTCGTCGAGTTTAGTTGTAAAATAGGTCACCACGAAAAACAGGATAATTATATAGTCTATGTCCACCCTTAAAGTCCATTCTAAATACGGTGAAAAGAATTTTTGAAATCGGACGAGTAGTTTCGGCGATTACCTCCTACATCCAAACTTACGGACTTTACCTCTTTAAATATTAGTATAGATATACACTAGAAGACGCCTGAAAATTATAATTTTCAATTTATTTTTTAGACTAGTATATATTTTTAACGATATTTTAAGTGTATTTTATTTCTATTTGTGAAGCATTTCTTATTGTTACATTAATACTTAGATATGATGCACATATATTATTTTCTGGATTTACTTACGGGGTAAGACCACAGAGACTTTATACTTTTTATTGATATAAATATTGCACATATATATTTTTTTATTATCAATATTTACTGCATATATTGAATAATATTTTTCATTTACTAATTATTTTTAAAATTTCAAAATAGCAGAGTTATGTACTGTCCCGCAAAGATCATTCTCTGTGACGTGCGCAGCTGATGGAGATAAGTATCGAAAGTTTATAAGAATATCGAAAAAATCACTTTTTTGCGCTAATGAGATTTCTTAATGTTTTCTATTACGCGCGTGTTGTAGTACACTCACAAATTTATGTCTTTCTAAAAGTCTTCAATATTCGTTTCAGTATTATTGTATGACTAAAAATTGAAATTCAATTTTAAAAGAATAGTCATTACAATTAAAATATCAATCTTCGTGAAAGGTATAACAAAGAAAATAATGTAAACTGGGTAAACCATGAAACATTGCTAACTTTGTGTGTTATTTCAGCAACCACCTTATTTTTCAATTAAGATAAATTATAGAAGTCTTGCGGAGACGAAGCTATTTATATGAGAAACATGTATAAAAGTATTTTTATACGATAGCCCAAGGCCTACATTCTGTATGAACTGGCTTAAGTGATCACTCTACTCAATGCAACGTTCACCAATTCCATTATAAGAACATTGCACACATTGTCAAATTTTGAAAGTTCTGTTAATGTTCGAAATCTGAGAATCTATATTTGAATGGAGTATGCAAGAGAAATTTGTCGTCTTTTCTCATAAACTAGTATAGTTGTACATAGATTTTCGCAGCTAATTTTTGTTCTCATAACTTATAAAAATATTTCCTTATTTTTCGGTTACTCAACATTTCTGCTCCACTTTATTCTATGCTGGACACATTCTTGGTCACTTTTACATATTGACTGGAGCTTTTCACGTGGTTTTTAATGTCATGTAATTTTCAAAATACCTTAAAAGAAGATCTAAATTCTCCATTGCATTTCACGCAGACTCTTCAGAGGATCCATGTCCTTCTATTATTTTTTCAGCGGTCGATGAACGAAGGAACTTAGAGAAAAAAGTATATTCCTGCTATCCTTAGTCCATTGGAATTTAGTACCGTGCATTATGATTTGCCATGAGTGTGCGAGACGCGGTATCCTCAGCACAGGTAAGCGCTTCCGCAAAACATACCCCTCTTCGTATCAGGGTAGGAAAAATGAAACACAATTATTGTGCCATATGGTATTCTGTGCCCCCTTATCAAGAAATGTCTGGCACGTTTAGTTCCGTTCAAGGTGTAATTTATGTGTGTGAATGCTTCATGCTAATTTGTTGATTTTATGGTTTTCGTGCTGGATACTTCCTCGATCGCTGAGAAGGGGTGCTTTGAATACAACCAAAAAAGATATTAATTTTATACCCTTAAATGGTCAACAAAAATGTAATACATCAAACCATTCTTAACCAATTCACAACGATCAAGCTATCTTCTTTTTCAAATCGCCAAATGTTATAATTTTAAATTCATTTGTAAACAGTTACTATAAACTACCTAAAGCCTGTCAAAAATGACATATTTTTACTATATACTTCGGCCGCCTGTTAAGGCTGTGGGAACGGCGCTATCTTTATTCATGAAGATTATTAAATAGAGAATTATGCTTTTTGGCTTCTTATACTTCATTTGAGCCATCTTGTAGCGTTAGTGACTGACATTGTTACGTAGAGAATTATATATTTTGATTAATACCAATGACATGCGATAAAGTAATACTTGCACTTATTTGTTTTAATATTCGTTTATTAGTTTTGATTTCATTTTATTTTGAAATTATACTATTTTGAAAACGGAATGAGATCAGCTATTGGATTCTAGGAAGTTACGAATGAATTACGAAATTATTATTATTGGGGGTTGGAGATACTTAATCAACATTCGGCAAAATGTAAGCAGACCCCATATAAGTTCCACATCATCATCATCATCCTCGCTATTGACTTTATACTCCATAGTGGATCTGGCCCTCCTCCATATTTTTTGTCCAACCTTGAAATTGGACTTGGTGTAAGGTCTACAAACATTCCATGGAAACTACAAATATCAAAATACATCTAAGTACATTGTCGTTCCATGATGGCTTAGGCATTCCCAGGCTCCTGCATCTTGTCCGGTGTTTGGACAACAAGTTACAAATACCCCCACTTGATCAGAGAAACCTAAAAAAAATTTTAAGAAGAAGGAATGAGGTGACTTAAAAAATATGAGACGCAAAAATTCCAGCAGGCATATTATGGGATTATTTAAAATTAAATATTTAAAATAAAAATATCAGTATTAGATGCGCACCTTAAATGTTACCCCTGGGAATTATTTTGCAATATTCATTTTGTTTGTAGTAAAACTAGTTCAGACTTGCATCAGACTGTGTGCACCATCTGATGCAATTTCCCCGATTCATAACCATCCCCCCTATTAAAATAGGTGCCTCAAATGATTGTACAGTAAGGAAAAGGGAGAACGCAATATTATTTAATTTACTACCTATCTGTGTATCTGCCGAATTTTTCATTAAAAATATTAGGACGTATTTTTCACATCTTATTTATGTGTTTATTGTTTACCTTGATGTTTCAGTTTGCCTATTTATTGCATTGATGAGAATAAATATAAAAAATAAACGAGACTGAGGTAAACGTCGGTCTTTATTTCTTTCCATTTCTACTTGAAAGAGAGAGAGTGAGAAAGAAATAAATGAAGTTTATCCATCAAATGTCAAAACAAAATATATACGAATCCAAGGCGACAATGACAATTTTGCCATAATTTTACAGGACGCTGTGAGAGAAGAAATTAATAAGAAACATGAAAATTGTGAGGTTACGTTTGCGATAGGTACTTCGGTAATCCGTTTAAAACTCTGTCAAACCAGACAGCCTGAATAAAAAGGTACCGGAGAAATCAATCCCTTTTCGAAACGCATTGCAGACATCAGACACCGGAAATAAAGGTGTTTACTTTGAGAGAGATTTGTGATGATATACAAATCTCCTTATCTGAGTATGACAAACACCGACGTATACCTACGTCCCGTTTATTATTTTTTAATTCTCGTTTATTAAGTGTTCGGATAACAATCCAAAGATCCCAATATTGCTATTTTCGAAATACGGCCGCATATTTCCTATTGGTTGTACTCCATATTACGTATTCTATACTTACCATACTGCACATTGATTACAAAACATGCAGCCACTATACCTGCCGATTTTATATCTCATTTCTTATTGGTTGCATATTGCCGTTCTTATATCTATCTTTGGAAGTGGGTAGATATATGAATTTTTAATGTTTTTTATTGCTTTCATTTGGACAACTTGATTAAACTGTGAACCTCGAGAAAACATTTCTTATTATCAAACTGAAAACAGATGGCTTGACAGTGGCTACGACAAACTAAAAGAGTGAATTCGTAATCCCTTTTTGTTCTTATTGATCGCAAGCAACATTTGAAAAAATATAAAAAATATGTGTATCAAATGTTTATAAAAGATATCCCTTCGTATTTTTTTATTCTCCTAGTTGGTACTCTCAGGTATCAAAAAAGTGCATCACTGCGGATTCTTGCGCATCGCTTCGCACCACTCTACCCCTAATATTGTGGGGGTCAATTTCCCCCCAGAAGAGCTCTGATCCGGCCTCGAGGTTCCCACCCCACCGTGGGAATGCGCCCTCGTACCCTCCGAGCCGCATTGGCCCACCTTCCCCCATTCCCATACGGTCGGAAGATTTTCTAATTCGTAATCAGCGTCGCACTGTATGGCGACGGGGGAAGAGAAAGGTTAAATGGACTCTGGTATTTTAGTTAAAAATTATTGCATATTAATTTGTTAATTATTATTATTAACCTCTTCATATATTATTGTGTTGTGTTTACATTGTTATGGATTATTCGGAATGTTGTATTGACAGTGCAGTGTGACAGTGTATTCTAATCCTTTATATTTATATATTTCTAATTTCGTTTCAAACGTTGTCTTCTTAATGTACAGGTACATTTGTTATTATTTACTTTATACTTGATGATTTATCTTCATACTTCACTAATCACAAGTATCTTCATAATTATTTTTGAGTTCTTGCTTGTGAATATAATTTTTATATTCGTTTACAAAGTTCAAATGTATGTAATTGTATACTCATTATTTTTTTAATAATTGTAGCATTATTTTAAACATTTTTTTGTCTACTGCTGTATGAAAACTTCCTCAAATGTCTTCCACTTTTCTCTGTCCATTGTTATGAGCTCTCAGTTGTCTCACATTCTTCTCTGTGCATTGTTATTAGCTGCCAAATGTCTCCCACTTTACTCTGTTCATTATTATTAGCTAACGAGTAACTTCATCTCTTCTCTGTCCATTTACATTGGCTGCCAAGCGTCTCCTACTCTTCTTTGTCCATTCTTATTAGCTGCCAAGTATTTCCGTAAAATTTAATGTTTCGTCATCTGCGAGTGCAGGGCGGCCTCTTGATTCTCATACCAGATGATTGCATTCGCTTGTCGATTGCTGAATTTTTTGCGATTTTCTTTTGTTGATAGTCCATATTTCGCAACCACGCGTTAGCACTGATTACATTAGTTTGAACATTTTTCTTAGGGTACAATATAGGATGACATACATATTCAGACGTCCCAATGTACCTCAGCCCAATGTTTTTCTGCTGACAATTTCTTCGAGACAAGGATGTGCCTACCGCTATGGAATTTTTTTTCATTGTTTAAACGCTATAACGGACTAAAAGGCCTAATTAATGTATCCAAGCACACCACAAAAAACACCCAAAGTTAAGAAAATCAACCGCACTAAACTATGAGGGCGTACATAATTATACAGGTTGACTCAGAAAACTCTACAGGTGGATTCCTGCCCCGGTAATGAGTCAAAAATGTTGAAGCAAGTATGACTTAATATCATTAGTTATGGAACTATACAACATCAAAGTTTGCATTTTTTTAAATATTTCTTACTTATTTTGGCAAAAAATTGAACTATCGAGTTAAAACTCTACAAGGGAATATGGAAGCACCTTGTAGAGTCTTTTGGCCCCCGACCCTACTAGGACAAGGGGATGAAGATGGTGATGATTATAAAAAATTCACCCGCTTCGATACAACTCAAATAAAATGTTTAAAACTATTTTTAAAAAATCTGGTTCGAATTTCTGGACGATTTTAATAATCGTAAACTCCTACATTTTATAGTGGAGGTTATATACAGACCAGAAAAATCTTATCTCCTTAACTGTTTATATTTAACACAAAGTGTAAAGAATATTTTCTATTCAAAATTTTATGAAGAAGACTCCCCGATTTTTTGGCTTCTAGCTACGAGACACCGTGTATAAAGTAATTTTTAATTCATATTTAAAATAAATTTTACTTCCATAATGACTGGATTGTGGTTTAAGTAAAAAAAAAATATGCTTTGTCAAGAATTATTACATATTAAAAATTTTCGAATTAGTGTCGTATTAATGAATAAACCCGAGAAACAAAACGCGTGGTCACCGCGGAGTTGCATTTTTCACATGGGGTCGTTTTGTATGCAGAATTGGGGTGGCCGACTCACACGTCTACCTGTCATTGTGTGCGTCATCGGGGATCACCCGAAAAATTCTCTCGGAAAGGGAGATAGGTACCTCAGCGGACAAGGACGCCTCGTGGGTACGTAATGCGGTGGTCAAGATCGGAAATAAATATTAGATTTAAAACAGTAATATTTACTTACTTTCTTCGGCGGTCCCTGGTTGTGAGGACGATGTCTGCCATGTTATTAATTATGCCATTATGGAACCACATACCCTTCCACAAGTTGTGCATAAGCATCCGGTGGGTAGTGGGGTTTTCTCCTTTATTTATTTTATTTTTCATTTATTGGTTTTCTTACAGCCATATAATTAATAAATCTTGAAAAAAAAACAATAATTGATGTACAGATCCTTGGGCCAATTACAAGAAAACACATATATACAAGAATATTATACCAGGATCGATAAAAAAATAATAAAAAACAATATGTCAAATAGTGAGTTTTTGCGAGTGTGTGTATTTGTGTGTTTTTATGTGTCCGTGTGCGTATGCGTTTTTATGTGTTCGTGTGTGTGTAATGTACATATGTGGGAAGAAAAATGTCATCGCGCGAGTTTATACGTAAGGGATTTTGTGAACTGTTCAAAACTTAAATATAAAATATCTTGATCTACAAAGGCCGTGTCACAGGTATCTAGAACTCTGTCAATAATACAGTATTTACCGTAGTTTGTTCTCCAATGATTTAAGTGGAAAAAGTGTGGTGCTCTTGTTCGTCTCTGCGGGATATATATTTACTTTCCTCTTTCTTCTTTTCTCAGAAATTGCATCGGCCCCATTTCGTTCGCTTGTTTCCTCAGCGCAGTGTCTTTTTGGTGCCATTCATAGGCAGCGATTTTCCACTTTTCAGGATCTATCCCACATCTGCTCAGTTTTTATTTTCTTTTTTCGGGCCACCCTGTCTTCTTTGACTATGTGATAGCTGCGGAAACATAATTTGTTTTGGGAAACTGCGTTACAGCCATACACGCACACAATGACCTCCCCATCGTAGTCGGTGCTTCAGGAGCATGGTTTCGACACTGGGAATGTTTGCCTCTTCCAAGACGCTCAAGTTTGATCTTTTCATTTTAGAAAAACAATCGAATTATTATATATAAGCCGTGCGTTGAAAATACGTAGAAATACGTTTTTTTTTTATTTCAAAAATGTTTCATAAAAAGTATTAGAGGATTTAAGGTGGGAAGGGACGTCACTGCAAGCGTGCAGTACCTATTTGCAATTTGGATAAAGGTTGCCGCCGCTAAATGAACGGTGATTGCAACATCGGGATCCGCAAAATGAGCACAATAGGACTTAGTATCAATTATGCTGGAAATCTCACGATTTCGACCCAAAAAAGTATGGGAATTTTTATGTGTTTGTTGTAGGAGAGGGCGCGAGACTAAGTGGACCCACGGTTCAATAGACGGACCAACGATATGAAAAAAATTAAACAAGGATTACAGGGAGTCCCGGCTTCAGGGCTTAGAGGGTGGGTATATTGATGTGGGAAGCGAAAATAATGATGAATGTTTCCAACATAATTATTATGTATGTATTTAAATGTACAATTTATGTGAGAATGCGTTTATGTTGTATCCACAATGAGTGTATATTAATGCACCGATTCCTACTAAATTATCGTAACTAACAAATAATTCATTTCAGTTATTCTAATATTTCGCACATATTTGATACATATTTTAGTGGCAGTGTTTCTTTTATACAGGGTGTCTCGCAGTTGTAGCAAAAATTTCTCTCTAAAAAAAGAGTCTCCTTTATTCGATTTGAACAAAAAATATTTGAGTGAAAGTCGGCGGTTACGGATATCTAAATCGTCTAATTTATTAAATATCGCTTCTGTCCTTGTATTTTTTCTGAATATTTTAAGGATTATTTTAAAATAAAATCTGTAAAAACTTACACAAGACGGTTCCTATGAAAAGATTGTTTTCAAATTAGCCACCTGCAGTACTACATTATGTTAGATTAACAAATTATATTAGAACTTCAAGCTTTTAAGATTTTTTTAATATGTCAAGGCGGTGTCATCCCTGCATGCAGTGGAGATGTTTCAAATTCGATCAAAGTAAGCGGTCGATTAAAGCATAGATTTTTACGAAAACGTATCGTCTGATTGGCGGAGAACTAAAGAAAGTGGCGGAGAAGTAAAAATTTATGCCGTAAAAGAACGCTTACTTTAATCCAACTTGAAACAACCGGCCCTTAGACGTATGTGACAAATCCATTCACGATAGAGTAAAGAATGAAGATATTATGAATGAATGTAAAGTTGATCTTAGCATAATTAATAGAATTAAAAAAGGGTCGCTCAATTGGTTTGGGCATGTTGAGCGAATGAATGAGGAATAGTAAGAAAAATATATTACGCGGATGTTGACGGTGCCAGAAAGAGAGAGCGACCGCGAAAGACGTTGCACAATCAATTAACCAGATACTGGAAGATGGTCCCGTTATAAGCCTCAACAACCGTCGAGCTTGTATGTGAAGTTGTATGAATGTGGATGAGGCGAGACTTGCATGTCAGGACAGAAGAGTGTGACGCTATATCCTCTCTAAGTGTCATCCCTTCTAAAAGAATTTTTTGTAATGGTTATGGATTCGTAAAATTATTATAAACTAGCGAGCAAATAAAATGGGGCATCCTTTCCCGTGCGTTGGAAGTATAGACCTAATATAGAATATAAAAGTAATCATCCATACATACATCGCTCAGGTCTTATGTGCCCGGCTTGGTCAAAAGCGCAAAGAGCATTCAGCGTTTTATGCAGTTTATTTATCGCTAGACCTCTTTGTCCTTTTGGTAAGATTTCCAAGGTTTCGAATGAATATGTTAATGCTGCATTCCGAGTTGCGAGCCTCGCTGCTGGCAACGATTAAGATAAATGCGCTTCTTTGAGCAATCACAAAGGTGATGAGTTCCATCAGGACGATGCACGTCTCCTTACCCCTCGAGCCATGAGTCGGGGTCAAACTCGTACTCTAGACCTTGCGATGCTCATCAATACCACGCATAAAGAAAAGTCTACCATTGCGGTTTACGCTTTCTTTTGCGGGCAAATTTGAAAGGAATCTGATACATTACATCGAAGTTATGTTTAAATTTCCTTTTAATACGGATTGGTGGATATGTAGCTACATTTTTCAAATGGAAAAACAAACTTATTAATTTCGTTCCTGAGTTTTTCCAAAAAAAGTCGTCCAAAAAGTTTTAGACAAATACCAATAACTAGAATACCATAATTTCATTTCTCATTCAGAAATTTCATAATTAGATTTTGTGTATATACTACATGTCATTCGGAAGATCTGCGAAATCGAAGATGTCGCGCAATGGGGAAGAAATAGAAGGAGATACTGGAAAGACCACGTAGACAGAGCGGATTCGACAAGAGTGGTAAGAACAGCGAGAAACGATATACCTGCAGGCAGCAGACCTTCAGAAAGACCACCAAAACGATTGACGAACAGCGGGTCATCCATATACTAGAAGTAGAAACCGAGAAACAACAACACATACTCGTAACACAAGCAGAAGAAGAAGATATTAGAGGTATTTGAAATGCAAATCAGTAGTCTAAATAATCAAGAATTATGATCCGCTTTTATTTATTATCACTTTGTTTACTGGCCGGCCAAATCATTGCCTCATTTTCTTGAACCATGATGCGTCCCAACTGAAGCAACAACATTATTAATAAACGCATTTGCTATTTCTCTGTAGTGGTATATATGCACATCTTCCGAAACAGGAAATAAATAACTTATTATCCGTATTTAATACCGCTGGAAGACTCATAACCGGAGTTTTAAAGTTTGCTCATCTTCAAATCTTCACTGGCTTAAATGACCAGAGAGGATTGAAGATAAGTTACGCCTCACAATGTTCAAGGCCATTCACCGCGCGGCCCCTCAATAAATTAACGAATTCTGCATTCCATCTGCCCCAAATACTAGACAGCTAACGCTTCGCTCAGTATCAACATAAGTAAGCAAATTGCGTCCACAAAACCAACTTCGATGAGCGTGTTTTATTGATCCGTTTTGCTCTATTTTCAGATTAAGTGTACTTATTCAGAAGAAAATCCCCGTCTTTAATCATCATTTGAAAAACGATTCGTCAGTCTTCTTGATTTTCTTTTCCCACTTGTTCAAACGCGAACCAGGGTTTGGTCGCATCCCTGGATAAGAATCAACGTTAAATAAACACCTCGGATGTATGCGTGCTTTATGAGAGCTGTTATTAAGATAAATTTTGCAACTTGCTCTAGACTTTAGCTCAACAGCTGTCGTTCCTATTCGTGACACACGCATTCCTCGAGTGTGCCCGCCAGCACCAGCATAATGCGTCCCGGTCCGTCTCCAATTGTCCTTTATCGTGTCCGCAGAGTAATGCTATTAAGTCGTACAGAAAGACAAGGCAGAATTAACTCATTAATACCGTGTCACACGTCCGCGAACGACACATTCCTTTCAGAGCTTAGGCTCGTCATTAATTACGGACAAATAAGTATGGACATGCAACTTATGCTCTCCATCGGTCTTACAATACAATCGTATTAAAAAAATATATACAGTGACCTGCAAAATTTAGAGGACACGTAAAATTAATTAAAATATTGTTAATTAAAATATAACAGTTGCAATCAGGGTTCGAGGATGTATATCCTCGGATATATATCACCATATGACACCATATTTATGGCCTGATTTTTATTTTTGATATATATCCAAAAAAAAATCTGCGGTCGTTAAATCTAGATTTTATCCACAGAACCATAATTATTAATTATGATATATTATTGAGGACTCACATAGACGAAGCTATTTATATGAGAAACGTGTACGTTACTCATACAAATAGCTCTGTGAGACTTCTATGATTAATCTTAATTAAAAATAAATAATTATTTAAATATGTTTTCGTTTTACTAATTTTTTTTGTACATATTTCTTGTCCAATAATTTCATTTATTCTCAGGATAACAGGATTGTTACATATAAAAATGTCTCAACACCAATGGTTATTTCTCCACAAAACTTCAGTTTTCGTAAAGTGAGAAATATAGAATTTATGAAATGATCGAAAAAGCATGTCGAAGCATCTTTTAGCTGTATATTATTTATTTTATATTAATAATATAACATTCATTTATTTTAATTTGTATTTATCGTGAAGATTTTTAAATTAATAGATTGTTTTAAAAAGTTGTATTTTATTATTTAAAATATTATTCAGTGTCCTGACAATTTTGCAGGTGACTGTCAATTAACTATTTCGTTGAAAGTACTTATTGAAGACGCTAAGGATTGTTTTTCTATCTTATGTACACATATTTTGGAACATCCGTATTTCATTCGGTCGATGAGCTCATGCCTCAGCACTGTGGTCCCTAAATTCGCTTCTACAGCGCGAACAGTTTGCTTCAACTCATCGCTATTCTGGTCCATGTTCAGAGCAACGTGTAGACGTATCTTGGACTTAGTCTATCATTCTTGTTGGAGGTAGACCTAACGCTCTTCTTCCTTACATTTCCAGTGATCGCCAATTTTTTCAGGATATCTTTTCCAAGCCAAGTATCCAGCAACCCGTTTGCTGTAGTTATGTTACGGAGGGCTTTTCTGGAGTGCGGAGTTCCTGGAGAATATAACTATTCGGTCGTCTTACATTCCTAAGCTCCCTCTCTTTGACCACCTTACCCCCACTCTGAGGTATAAATGCGTATTATTTTATTCTAAATGTTGTTCATTTGTGCACTCTAGGATCCTATGGAATATGTATTAATACCCCCGAACATCACCCTCACAGTATTTAGGGCCTGCGCAAAACAAAGATGTTCTCTTTTTCCACCCACCTAATGGACAGCCAGTATGCATGTAAAGTAACACATATAAGATAGTCATTAATGCAAAAAATCATTTTTTTAGTATTTGTTATGTTATCGAACATCAGCGATAATACTAAAGATCATTATTGTACTGATAGTGTACAAAAGTCACAATATTTGATGGACCTCTGTATCCCGGACAATATCACTGGAAGTGTGTGGTTAGCTAAATCGGAGGCACTCTGCAAGCTGGTAGTACCAGGGAGACCTGGAGCCACCAAGTTTTCGGAACGTGCTTTCAGCATTGCGGTCCCAGCTATGTGGAATCAGCTGCCTCCAGTATTGCGATCCATAGAAAATCAAGAATCTTTCAAAAAGAGGCTAAAAACTCACTTCTTCAAGATGTCACATCTGTAGAGCGCCCTTGAAAAATTATCATAAACATAAACATTATCTTGCTAGCAGCAGCTCGAAACAGTTGAACAATAGATTTCTCGAACCATTGCCTAAGATTCTTCATCCAAGATCTCTTCCGTCCTCCTGTTCTTTTTCTGCTAGCAATATTGCATTAATGAAGAAATGCTGGATTTAGTATTTTTCTGAATGCACGGCCAACATGTGTATTGCTTTTTTCGGATTTTTATTGTTCTACGGAGTTATTTTTCCTTTCACATCATGTTGGCCCTATCATCTCGGCTTACTTTGAGAGGACGCTTTAGCATTGTTTTTAGTGAATTTCATTTATTTATTTATGGAAAACTAACAGTACAAATAAAACTCAGGTTACACATGAATATTAAATAGTACAGAGACCATCGTACAAGTTTCCACAGAATTAACACGTTATGTATTAAAATATACCAACAATAACTTAACAATATACAAAAAAGTAAAGGTTTCATTTAAGAACAAACCAAGAGAATCAAAGAATTAAAGATAAAGGGGGAATCGGGAGTGGGGGATTGGACATAATTTTTAAAAAGAGAAAGATATATATAGCATAAAGATATGTAAGCAGAACATCTATATAATATATACATATTTATAACAGGTGAGTATCCAAGAGTTTTAAAATCATAGACTGAAGAATTGAAGTGATCCAAGTCGCCGAATTTAGTGTTGAACAAATTAGACGATCGATATATAAAAGAGTTTTGCCGATTGTTATATAAAAGTTGGTATTACAAATGTCAAGGCTCATGTATAAGATGTTTGAACTTTTCGAATTGAGAGATATTCTCCACAAAAAAAAAATTCTCCACATCAGATTTCTCGCTTTCTTACCTCATTTCACGATGGTAGCAATTTACTTATTCATTCATGCCATAATAATTGTTGGTCAAAGCCCGGAGGGTACCATCCCCCATTTTCGACCATACGTATCCATCGCGCTTTGTCAGGCCGACAAAGCCGCTGCCAGGATAATTATTTTAAAACGTCGAAATTCCACTTAGCGTGTGACGTAATTATTCCTCCGTGGGTTTTCAGTCCGCGAGGCCTCGGCGGCGTCGAACCGCCGTCCGCGCGCTCGGCTCGGAATCCCCGGCGCTTTTTGCGCGGCGCTTTTTGCGATTGAAAGCTTTCAATAAGTAGCAGCGCGCGACGCAGCTTGCAAAAGGAAGAGCAAGAGGAGGTCTTTATGGGAGAGACAGCGTTTCTATGTGTCTTTTCACGGAGAATGCTCCGAGCATCATTCATTCCTCATTCCGATTATAGCGAGACTGCATTCGCGCAGTACCTGCTGCATTTTATGTTACGAAATTGCCCGCCGAGATTGATGGGCGGCGCACATGAATCGATCTTGTCCGGGCTTTTGCGATGAAATCAACTCCGACTTCTTCCTCGATGCTGACTGGCTGCTGTCTGTATATTATAGAATTCATTTTTTATATCAATCATTATCCATTATCTTTCGTCTAGAATGGAACATCTGCGAAGCGATATAAATTTATTACAAAATAGTATTATTCTATTTTAGTAATAATACGTAAAAAAATCTAATAAATGGCAAGGAATGATTGAATACATGTTTAAAGATTACGGTCGTTCGAAATATTTTGTTATAGAAACAACGGATATGTTTATACGAACTTTATGGAGGTGTTGAAATAGGATTCTCGACATCTATTTATTTTATAAGATATTAACTGAATCATTATTTATTAATGTTTTAAAAAATGAAGGTAAACACAACACTGTTTTATTCTACTACATTTATTTATGTAAATATAATTTATAAGCAAATGTAGTGGAATAAAACAGTGTTGTGTTTACCCTCATTTTTTAAAATATTAAAAATGAATTTCCAAAATGAATAAAAATGAATGTTACAAACAA
This sequence comes from Agrypnia vestita, assembly GCA_016648135.1. Lineage (NCBI taxonomy): Eukaryota > Metazoa > Arthropoda > Insecta > Trichoptera > Phryganeidae > Agrypnia > Agrypnia vestita. The sequence goes on from JADDOH010000068.1 coordinate 812,863, forward strand.
AAACTTGAACATTTCATTATTTATTTGTATATATTCAAGAACAGTCATATTTGTGAAGTTGTAATTTTTTAGAACAAAGTTCTGTGAATTGGATTTTTCTGTATGTCTTTCTAATTGATTAAGTTGGTTTCATTATTTACTTATTTTATTAAATATTCGTGGCACGGCACATTCTCTAATCTCTTCACCGTGCACATTTCTTGTTGTCGGTAGGTACTTTCATGGGCAGACTGGAAGTTATGGTGAGGGTTAGTACTAATATTTTCCTTATTTATCGTCTCTTCTAGAATGTATAAGGTATGAAACCAATGTCGATACGCTTGATAAGTGTTTGTCTGTCATGAAACTTCAAATACATTTCAAATATTTACAGAGAAAGGATTTTCGGCTTTAAGTGATACGTACCTAATAATAATACATAATATGTGGTAGGTAATAATAACAACTATGTGATACATAAAAATACATAGATATAAATAAAATGTTATAACATTTTAAACAGTGTAGCTATAAGAATTGAAAAATAGTAATTGAAGTAAAAATTATGTATAAGTTTTAAAAATAATGTAATTATCAGGAACATAAAAACCAAAAAATGTACAGAAGCAACGAATGCCTAGATTTAGAAGTATTTTTGTGTTGACGAATTTGATCGGGTGTTGAAAATGATTAGTAATTATAAGAATATTGGATAACATTCTCAAAAAATTCCTCTCTACAACGTTTTACATATCAACTGTTTAGTTCCACACCAACATTTAAAATTAAAAATCATTATGCAAACCCAGTTTTTGAAATGTGCATTTTCTATCGTTTCATTCAGTATTCCTTGAAGGAGGATGATAAATATAATTTTTCTATATGTCGGTAGGCATGTGCATAAATTGACAGATCGCGGGAATTCGCGTAATTCGACCGTGAGCTCACTTTTCTCTCTTTTGATTATCGTTCAGTCGGTAACTGATTTGTAGTTGATGTCGTCATCCATAGCCAATGGATGGGGCTCTTGGTGTCGTCATCGTCAGTTCGGTCCAGAGTTAAAAGGGGTGTCAACCTTATGGCACTTGTCAGATTTCCACCGGTCGGGTCGCTAGCATTGTATTACGTTACTGTCAGTTATATTATTGAAATAAAGGGAGTGAATCGTTGCCACCCGAGTAATTATTATTTCGATCTTACCCGCAATACCAGGATATAACATTTTTATTCCGAGATAAGAAGAGGAGCTGCTATGGAGCTAGCTAGCGATGGTTTCTCTCGGGTGATCGTCAACATCCGGAGAACCCGACACGCCGACACATTCTACTTTGGGCGCTCGAAAAAAGGCAATTTTCCTGAGATTATGAATAAAGATATTGATGTAGGGTTTATTAGGCTTAATAAATACAATTTCGAAATATTCTAAAAAAAATATTATATATTTTATTCACTTTTAACATACAAAAACACCGTTTGAATACAGCCTCTCGATTAGTAGGTGGGTCTGCGCTGGTGTTCAGCTTTCAAAAATTGGCCATCTAAAACAGAATTTTTTTGAATTTTAGGTTTAATATATCACTAGCAAGCGATTGAATAAGATTTTTAATGTACATGTCAAAATAACAAAATGCCAGCGAAAAAAGGAAGAAAAAAATGCATGTTTTTTCACTGTTTTTTCCAAAAAAAACTTTTTTCATTTTCCCGAATTCATTTTTTTAAAATTGTTAATAAAAAAGAATAATGAGCAATTTATAAAATAATTATATTTTAAATTAAAATGTTGCACCGCGATGTGACTGTCGAACATTTAATGAGGATGAAAAAAGCCTGAAGACTTGAAGAAATGACTTCCCAAGAAAGCTTCGTCTCGCGGTACTGTTTATGAAATATCCACAGATATGGCAGAGCCGCGACACATGTATGACAAAGGCAAACAAGTGAGATATGCGCTGTTCAAACAGGATCACAAAGGACGACAATATGGCGAAGGATGCGTCGCCAGAGGGAAACGCGTGTGAGACGACCCTGGGTGAATGCCCTTCAGCGTAATTACATAACGAGAACTCCATTCCCGGACAGATAAGTGATCCGGTTAATGAATTGATTCAGCGCCCGGAGACGGACGATTTTGAAAAACTTGTACCATGCGTGACGTGGCAGATACCACGCTCGCCTCCGCCGTGGTCTTCTGTTGTTTGCCGCTCCTCGAGCTCGGCTTCCACTCCGGCAAGTCTTCAAGGCTGGCGTTGGACGCTAATGGATATAATAATAACTTAAAACAACAACAAAATGTTTGCTGAGAAAACCTGGCGTCTTCTGTGTTGGCTTCTTGTAATTATGGCTCACTCTCCTTTTTTGCAGTTGTGTTTGGTCGAGTAGATTTAGAAAGCTTCACAAGTCTCGTAATTTATTTAAATATGTAAAACTGCGTGTCATTGGATAGGACAATGACGTGCAGGGTATTAAATTAACCAGAATTACCATCACAATTGGTCTCCGAAGGGTGACATTAAACTGAACAGAACGATGCACATCGCACAACAAACGCATTGTGTTTTTGCATAATGTCCATTTTTCTCGTCGAATTTTCACTAGTTCTCACGACCATTTATAGCTTTTTATTTGACTTTTAACTTTAATATATTTGACTTTTAACTTTTAAATACGCATCACTCAATTGACTCAACATAACTAATAATATCACCACTAAATCAACCATAGCTAATCAGTTCATTTACATTTTTTATTACTTTCTTTCTGCCCAACTTCAGCCTCCTGTCCTTCTCCACCAAGTCCTCTATATCTCTCTCTTAGTCTCTTAAACTCAAGATTAAGCATTGTGGTCCAATCTTCTTCTTCAACATCGCGAGCTGCTCTCTTCCACACTTTGCGATCCTAGACCTTATTTAGAGAGACGAGTAGCGGTCATCTCTCTAACTTAACTGTCCATCTTATCGGAGATCGATCTATTATATCACAAATTTCTCCAGGTTTTCTCCCTCTTCTAGAAACGTGCCCACCGAGTCCTAATCGTGTAATCCTAATCCTTCATCTTCACTTTGGGTTTTATTACTTATAATTATTTATTATATGCTACTTTTTTCACATTCTCGTCACTTTTTGTTACTCATTAACTAATTGCTTTTTCTATTTCGCGCTTAATACTGTGTTTAAATGTTTTAATCTCTGTTATTGATTTACATCTCATACGGTATGCTTTGATATTGCACTCTTTGATCGCCTAAAAAATAGTAAAGGTTTTTACGTACTGTTAAGCTTATTCCTGTTTATCCATTTTTTTGATATGTCGATATGTCTATTGTCCCGCGATTCTCCTAACGGGACTGGTGGAATATCATTCCCATAATTTTCTGACATTCTTGTTCGTCCTTCTCGTTACGAAATCATTATGGAAGTCAACGATCTCCGGAGAGACAGGTTTATCCCTACCAGGTTTTTCTTATTTCCCTTTAACAATATTCTTGTTCCTGCCTTTAGAAGTCCCGCGCAAACATCAACAAGATCCTCGGGTGACACTCGGGTCCTCGACTCGCCCATGACTATATCGGGAATGGCATTTCTCAGGTCATTGTCACTTATTTACTCATTTTGCCATTGCTTTTAATTCTAACAGGATCCTCCAACTGATCCCTATACTTTTTACCTCTGTGTTAGGAAATACCATTATAGTTTTTGTTTAAATTTTTTTGTTTGTCTATTTTAACTTTAACATAAAAATCTGTCGCAGGATGCACGACTAGCGACTAGTCCCTTTCCCGGAATTTTATAGGAGTAGTTACTCTCGCTTCTAGTTGTATAGTTACTTTTTAGTTCCTTAGTTCTTCTTTCTTAGTTTTCCTTAGTTCATTCTTAGTTCCTCTCAGCAAAGCGAACCATAAATCAAGTGTTACCTTTTTTTTTAAACAAATAAATTTACTAAAATAACGAAATTGCAATTTTTATTCTACTTTTCGACTGTCGGCGTCGTTAGGATTTCGATTTTTTTACGACTGGCAAGACTAGCGATACATAATGAAGTTCTGGTAGCAAGTCGTATTATGTATGGAAATGAAACCTGGAACTGGCAATAAGAAGAATGAAAGTAAAATGTGTGGAAAATCCCTTATGGTAGAGTAAAGAATTTACGAATTAGAAGTGAATGCAATGCTGACTGCAGCGTAGTAGAATGAATAAAGCAAGTGTCACTGATAGGGTTTGGTCAAAAAGAACGAGCGAGGAGAAGTAAGGTAAAGAAAATATATGAAACGGGTGTTGAAGACAGAAGGAACAAAAAACGCCCGCGAAAGAGCTGTTAAAAGCTTCAACAACCAAAGAGCGTGCTTGAGAAGATATATAAAAGTGGACGAGGCTAAAGTAATATGGCGTTCTATCCTCTCCGCCTAGGAACCTTTTGTTCGGTAGTTAGTTAATATAATTTATCATACCTTTTAATTCATTCAATGTGAATTATAAAAAAAACATTATTTTTATCTGCTAATTGAACTATGTTTATAATTGTCGATATTTTCGACAAAATTACTTATACTAATAGATTTTCCATTTCATGATGTGGCATTACATTAATATTTCTAGTATTATTAAGACAAAGAGAAAATTGTTTTTTAGCAGCTAGAGACAAACATTATTTTTATAGTTAAGTGATTTTCCTGTTGTTAACTAACAAAGCGGAAAAATATCCCTGCATTTACCGCAGTTAATATATTTCTTCTTACATAATTAAATCTCCTAGTTAAAAAAAAAAATTTTTTACAATAGACGTAAATGAAGCGCGTCTTATTTACCAAAACATATTTTTTGAATATTGAGTTTTGACATTTTCATAATTGTTTCAAAATTTATAATCTCGTTAACAATTAGTTATTTTTTTGAACACGTCAAAACGTGACCTGTGTATCAAGAGATTTACTTTAATTTATTAATTTTGGTGGTCTGTTTATATTACTGACCCCAAAGTGTTCGATATTTTTTTTTATATTCTAATAATATTTTTAGTCATAAAATTTTCTTTCATTTCATGTTACGCCATTGCAGCTTTCCTAGTACTTTCGGGACGCATCTCCTTTCGATTTTATCGCTCGCGTACAATAGCCCACCAGTGGCGTAGCGCGGCGACGTTGCCCCGGCACAATACGCATTATTGTTGTATTGTCGCGGGTAGGTCCGTGCCCCTTTGTGTCTCGCAGTGCGGGCAGACTGTGTCGCTATACCACAAATGGTGCACATTGTCGTGTTCGTATTGTTTCGCTCGCACCATTTTTATTGACATCTTTGAATAGGATATTTAAATTATGGTAAGCGTCTCTTTTTATCGGGTCTATTGTGATGTTTATGAGTTGAATGTAAGGAATTCCACGTTTTTTTACCATAATTATTTTTACATCTTTAATTATCATAAATAAATAATCATTTTTTATATTAAAATTTTATGCACGAATGCATTTGTAGTGAGACTAAATTTTACCGCTTTACAGAACAACATAATTAACCATATTTATTTTCATTACTTCGCATCAAACAGAATGTTAGTTAACTTAGTAAAAACCGCTACCAGATGTGAGATCTACCGGTTTCGAGACGTACCCGTCTCTTCGTCAAGACCAACACTACACCACTACATTCACAACACTATACACCCCAACCATAGTATTGTTAAACTTTCACCAATATTGATCACATGCGTGTTAATCTTGTCATAGATAAACATGCACTGATTAGCCTACTGAACATTCAGGAATCTACCGGGAGAGAGTGAGAGAGGGCGGAGTCTAAAGTGGGTGTTACCAAATCTTTTGTAAAAGTTGAATTAAGCAAAGGGCTATAAGGAAAATTGATTTTGTTATTAATTAAAGGTGCTTTTATTATATTATACACCGCTTCTCTGATGTAAAAATCTTTCTTTTTACGTCAGAGAATTCTGGTAGTGGTTTTTACTAAGTTAACTAACGTTCTGTTATAATGTCTAACCACAAAGTTAATGCTTTAAATATTAATAATATTTCACATTAATGTTTATCCTATTCTAGATTCCGATTTTTTGATCATGGCTTTTTAAGTGTTGTGTACCGATATATGTCAGTACTAAGCGCTGCATTGCTGTCTAGCGTGAAGCGGTCATAAAAATTTGTCCCTTTCTCGTGTAGATACTAATAATGCACACATTGAAGGGTATACAATATATTATTGATGTGCCATGACAAAAAATCGACCTTTAGTTTTAATACCCTAAAGAATGGTCAAGGGTTTAAAGTCTTTAAGAGGTGCCAACATCTTCCCCTTTCATTAGCCGTTGCAGTATTCGACGAGCAAACAAGAACAGTTATATCTTTACAAAGTCTTGTTGCAGTTTTTTGCAATTTCGCTCCGGCCAGGAGTTTCCGAAATAGATGAACATAAATCGACCTTCAAAAAAGTTTCGTCTTGGCGCCTATTCTTCTGGGGTCTGTAAGATTTTTCGTTATTAATGAATTGGGTCTCCATCCCTACGCCCACCTTCATCGATACTTTTCATTGTTTCTCACTCGATCCATTAAAGTAAAAATAAAGTTACAAAAACAGTATATTAAGAGAATAGCAGCTTGTCAAAAATTCGGAAAAAACTGAACTCGGACCCCCAATTTCTGATTTTAGAGATTCCCAATACTGGTAATAAATATGAAATTAAAACGCATGCTAAAGATGAGAGCGTTTAAACTATATCACAACAAAATCTTGAGATTCTAGAAACAAAATGAATCACACATTAGAACATTTTAAATCGTTTTGGAATAAATTGGAAAGACCTAAAAAATTGTAGAATACTCGGAAATATACCAGAAGTTTCAAGAGAAAACAATTTCGTATATATTGCGTAGCAGCGCAGCGGTGCCCTTGGCTCTTCTCATTTTGACATTTTGCGGAGTCAGAAAACATCGAGCGGGCGATCCGGGCGATACACTCAAAACAATGTCTGCGCGATAGAAATAACGTGAAATCAAGTGTTTCAGAGACAAGTGGAATATTCTCGAGTGACGATTAATTACTGAATCGTGTTCCAGCTTACGTTTGTATCCATTGACTCACTAAATGGTTTATTAATATTTGTACGTATGCACGCCTGCTGAATTGTTTTTCAAACGTTTTATTTCTTCTGGGCCCGTGTTAGACACACGGTAACATTACTTTGTGCAGCTCCCATTATACGAGCAGATCACGACTGCGGTCACAGGCTGTAAAACTTATATGTAACAATTTATTGTAGCGGTCTGTTTTTTAAAATTTACAATTTATTTCACAACCGCAACATGGGGGCTTTACAATACACGGGGCCTGCAATATTTACTGATTTAGTTTCAGTAGTCGGTAAATATACGATAAAAAGAACGATTTTTACGTTTAGTAAATTGTATTTCATTATTAATTTTTTATTACATATTTTTTTGACTTGATGATTCGGATCGAACGAAATTTCGGGATTACATGAGCAAGTCATCCATACACTACATTCTGCCAAAAACGCAAGTATCCTTAGGATGTCTCCAACTTTTCTAGCAATATGCTCAAATACGAGAAAAAAAATATGCATGTTTTTAAAAGCCTTTTTCAATGCGGAATTTCTGAACGATATAAATATTCATTAAATTGGGTGAAAAGCATAAATTATGTTACCATCGACATAACATAAACTATTATACTCTCGAAACTTGAGCAATCAAATATAAAATTATAATTAAACTCACATATAGACAACTGCACAATGTGGGCGGGACCGCTTACACCGGAAGTAGGTCGGAGACAGCGGATAGAAAGATTTCCTTCCTCATTCTCCGCCGATAAAGCGCATGGTCTTGACATTCGAAATATACACACTACAACAACTAGCTACTTACACAGCTGAAATTGTACTTACGGAGTCCGTCTCCTGGTGCTTGGGTTACAGAGCGTGTTGTAAATCGAGTGAATTCGGAAACAGCGCGATATGTCTATTTCCGAAAAAAAAAAAAATTTCAACTGCGGCTACGTCGGATACGTCGTATTTTTAGGAACTGCACGAAAAACGTAAATTTTCCAACAGAGAAAAAAAAACAACCAAATTCCAAATTCTAATTGTCAACTGGTAAGTTCAAATCCTGACTTGAAAATAAGTGGAAAGATATACAATGTCGATTTTTTCAACTGCAGGTCCCTGGGCGATTTTTTATTTATTCAATACTTAAAATTATCTTAAATTCTGTCTCTGTCTGCCTGTCATTCTGTTTAAAAATCTGTCTAAAAAGTCTAATTTTCGACTATTCTTTTGTCTGTATCGGAAGCCCCTGAATATCGACACATTCGGTTTACTTCAACCCTAGTGCGTACTGCCACTTTTTACGTAGGTACCTACTAATTTTGTGGATGGGTCCTGCACACCTTTCGTTTCCCGCCCGCGCACGAGCGTAATAATAAATTTAAAAAAAAAAACTCGCAACAATGTACCCTTGCGTTCATGGATACGCACATTTCTATCGAGCAGAGTGTATTAAATTGTAATCGTTTGAAATTTTTTGCGCTGTTTTGGCTCGTGGGGTAGTTCGTGCCACAGTTCGTAGTCATAGTCGATTGGGTTGTAATAATTTTTTAAATTTTCCAATGATGTTTCAAATTTTGTTTTATAATTTCTCTGAATTTTTTTAGGCATACAAACAGTATTGTGAACTGACTAACTATATTACTCAAACAATCTCGTTCTCTCCGAAAGTTTGGGGTTTTCATTTCGTATTTTTTTTGCTGTAATGTCGTGTAACAGCAAAAAATCATGGAAAACAAACTAACATCGTTTATTTTTACTTTCGTTTACATATATTTCATATGTGGAGTATAAAAACAAAGACAGCAATATCAAAAAAATAAAATAAAAATATCACCGAGTTTTATTAATTTAAAATGTACTGAATTCAAAATCATGTTTTCTATAAATTGATAGGCTATGTTTCCTATAAAATTTCGAACTCAGTACATTATAAATAAATTAGTAATTCTCGACGACTGCATTCAATTTTATTTTGGATATTGCTGCCTTTGCTTTTATACCCCACATATATTATATTTTATTTCTTAATTTTAATGTATTTAGTTCAATACTTCACCTGTCGATGAGAGATTCTAATACTCGGAACTCGAATAGTGCAATATAATAGTTGTTCAACAATACAATATCTGTTCGTACCCGGTGTTGCACGGGTCAAAGATTAAGTTAAAATTATTGAGGTTAAAATTATTAAAATTGTGAGGGGAAACAAATGTTCCATTGTTTCAAAGCCTCTAAAAAACAATGTTTCCATTTAGTCTAGGCTGGGATGAATGGGGGAAATGTGGCCTATTAATATTTATAAAGAATTTATATGCAAAATACAGTAGAACAGTACAGATTTGCAAGGAAAATATATGAATAAAAAAAATATTTTTATTACTCGACGGGTCCTAAAGAATAGGTATACAAAATTTGGATCAGATCGGTCGGACGATACGGATTTGTATGTACAATATATCAAGGGGAGGGGTAAAGGGAAAGGGGTAAAAATGCATAATTTGGGTCAGATCGGACACACGTGTAGATTTGTATAAAGAACAGACAGACATACAGACATTGAGTTTTATAGGTATAAATAATTAAATACAGGCCACTTGAGATGAGATGATGACGCTGGACCAGCCGGCGCAGCTGGTCCACCAGGGCAGTGTGATTGACGTCCATCACGTTCGTGATGACCATATAATTCTAGCCAACTCATTTTCTCTGTTACGATTTGCCTCAGCTACCATTACCCGTGGCATCGATTTTCCGTACCGGTTCTCCCCACTTCTTGGTAACATGCTTAACTCAATTTGCGATAATTTTTCTGCTCAATTCCACGTTCAAATTATATACAGCACGCCTGTTATGTTTTGCTACGTGCAATTTTATGTAAAACTAGCGGTCCGCACCTAAAGATTTAGTTAAGAAGAAGTTTGTGGGGAGATGGTTCCATTGTTTCACAAAGCTTCTAATGTGGCCTACGTTTACCGCCGGGTCCTTATTAATAAGCATGCAAAATATGGATCAGATCTGTCAAACAGTATAGATTTGTATGGAAAATATATCGGTGGAGTGCGGGTGGTAAAGGGGAAGGGGGGAAATGTCCTCATTGTTGTTACCCTCAGGGTCCTAAAAAATAAGTATGCAAAATTTGGGTTAAATGTCAAATGGTATACATTTGTTTAGAAAAGAGGCAGACAGAAACTAACTAATTAACTAACCATCACGCCGTTTCCCTGCAGGGGTAGGCAGAGAGGATTGAACGCCACACTCTTCTATCCTGGCACACCACTTTTGCTTCGGCCACATTCATACATCTTCTCATACACAGATAAAAATTGAGTTTTATAGGTATAGAGTATAGATGTAAAAATGTTTTGTTTATTTTATTTTAAAGGATTTCACCGCCTTGAGGCACCAAAAAATGCAGCTATTGCGCATAAAAATTATTTTTATCAACATTGTTCACGGCATACATTGGTTTACTAACTAACTAACTAACTAACCATCACGCCGTTTCCCTGCAGGGGTAGGCAGAGAGGATTGAACGCCACACTCTTATATCCTGGCACACCAGTTTGCTTCGGTCACATTCATACATCTTCCCATACACGTTCTACGGTTGTTGCGGCTTTTAACAGGGCCATCCTCAAATACTTGTAGTACCTGATCGTGCCAGGTCTTTCGCGGA